>NMRA01000454.1:11646-27982 GCA_002633005.1 Phoronis australis | reverse complement strand
TCTACCTACTTGTGGGGAAGAATCCCCGGTAGCCAGGTGACGTGGGATCGTGCCCCTGACTATCGTGGATTTTCCTGCATCCGGACCGGGGAGTCCTCTATTAAAAGGCAATTTAGTAAAAAGCTCTTCCAAAAAGTGACATACTGTAGACTATATGCTTATAATTGATTCATAAGATAAAAATATTTCTGAATTTCATTTCCTGGCCTGGGCGTCGCCCGACCTTAGGCCCGTCGCGGTGAAGACGCTCTTCGTCGTGACTCCGCTCTGAGCGTTTTATTTTCGCTTGTACTGAATTTCCTTCAAGAATGTCAGAAATACTCGAATGGGTAAAAATACTCGGTTGGGTATATTCCCAGTAAGGCAATATTGTTTGTTGTAGTATATAATTAGTTAAAATAATCGACGCACACCTGTTCTGATCGAAGGCGATGATCCCGGAGAAAATAGGAGTCCTGCGTCAGTGAAAAAGCGTTCCTACATCATCAGGCGCAGCTTTCAGAAAAGTTTTACAAAAATGTTATTATGTTGTTGTACACTAAAAGAAAACACAGAAATTGAAAACCTTGTTTTGTCAAGGAAATTCAGGTCATAAGATTCGGAAAAAGGGAAATGTTCAAAATCGGGGTAGGAAAGCTCCAGTAAACGAAATAATTAGAGAGAATCAGGAAAAGTATTAAAAACCCTAGGATCATTTTACAAAACTACACGCCGTGGGAAAAATAGACCATCATAGCTACAATGGGTAAAAATTGTAGTAAAATATTTACACTTTCTTGCTAAGGAAATGAATTCGCCAAGGACAACATTTCAAACTAAAAATCTTTGACTGCGCCCTGAGCGCGTGGAGAGCTCCGAAAATGAAGCCTGAGACCAATCCTTGATAAACAAGACTATTTTTAAGTCTGTTATATTCCATGGTGTTGTATATCAAGGAACTTGCAAATATATATGTAGTAGGAATTACTTACTTCATGTGAGAACAAGACGAACGAGTATCCTGCGTGAATTGAAATAAGGCGCCTATCAAACCATATAACAAAGTTATCAATTCATGGGCCTATCAAAAATGTCTTGACAATTCGCAAACTAAAAATGTCGAAGAAAATTACTTCTTGACCAAAGAAATTGACGGCCTTGGTATCTTTCGCAGAACTTGAGAATTTAGTATCCTTATTTTTAATTAAAAGTTTTGCAAAACTGCTTGTATTCTTGGTTGGTCACGGATCTGTCAAATAAAAGGATATTTCATTTTCATAGTTATTTTGCGCGAGAGGTCTCCTGCCGGAAAATTGTCAGCCTACCGGCCTGACGTAAATCGCTTATAACGTCAAACTGAAAATAATTCAACATACCCGAAATGGGATTTTATTCTGGCTGGCAACAGAAAGACTGGAACTGACACTTGTTTTGTCATAAAACGAAGGCATAGGGGCCTACATGTACTCTTAATGTATATATGGGTGTGTGTCAGTGTATATCTAAACACTGCACTTTTACAGACCCCTAAATTAGTGATATTCCATCGATTTTGGCTTAATACTTAATGTTTCCCACTTATTTTCGGGTTATCAATCCAGTTTAAACTTGTCCTTCAACTAATTATCTCAGTGCATTGTAAAGATAACTGATTTTTCTAAGCCCAGAATTCATTGTAGGCCCATAAACGAGATTGACCATATCGAGAAATGTTGTGTGACATAATTGAAGTTGAAGAATTATTGCCCCCTCATTTTTCACCAAAGAATCCCAATCAAACGATTTTATTACCTATAAGTTTATAGGTTAGCAGTGAAACATACTCAGACAAGTTTTCATTTATTGAGAAGTCAGTAAATATTTTACAAAAAAACAGGTGTTCCATAACATGATAAAATATGAAAGCCAAAAACCTAGCATAAATGGAGCCACATCTACAATTCGTAAACATTTTTGTACAAACTTAGACCGAAATCGCTTTCAAAATCTTCAATGTTTAGAGCACATTTACGAAAGTTGGTACAGTACATATTCATAATGTCTAATGAAACTGTTGGCTACAAAACACATGGTCTTTAACTTGGTTAATCGTGAGAAGCAAAACGCTAACATGACTGGGGCCAATTATGAAATTCGCACACATTTTACTATATATTCAAACCAAAATCGCTTCCAAAATCTAGAATTGTTGGAGCCCATCTACAAAACTTGGCACAGAACATATTCATAATGTCTAATGAAAGTCTTGAAGACAAAAACACATAATCCTTAACTTGGTTAATTGTGAGAAGCAAAAAGCTAGCATAAGGGAGGCCGCAACTGAAGTCCCAAATATTCTAATACGCAATTGCTTTCAAAATCTACAACTATAAAATTGTACAAAATATTTTTCTCAATGGGTATTGAAAACTTAAGGACCATAGATAGATGTTTTCTTACTTGATTATATACAAGAGCCAAAGAACTACCATTTTTAGGTACTCATTTGAAAACATCAGAAGCGTGTGTGTCGTAACCTTGAAGAAGACTTGTCCACAGAGCAACGCAGCTGGAAACGAAGAAAACCAGAAGTTAAACAGTACACAAGAAATCAGCATAATATGTTGTTATGAATTTCCGATAATGGGACAAATTTCCACTTCTCTTCAAGTGAATGCTCGTCAACAATTGCTGACGTCTAGTAGAGTATTTCACTTTAACATGTGAGGAAATTTTCAGAAAAAAAATCACAAAATTCACGATTTTGAATGATACAAGTGAAGGAAAACTCTGTAATTACCACAAAGTTTGTAATGTCCGTCACACTTATGATAAATGCACGCATACGCTCCTAGTCAGTTTCTTCACGTTGGTTGAGGTCAAGATCACAACCCCAAGTACATCATTTAGGGATTCTAATTTACCAATTTCACAAGCTGTTTTTCTTCCACTAATTTTCCAGAATGCAGACTTTTAATGCGTTATCAAGCAATCAATTCCGGTGCCTTTTCGAGTTCAGTAGATCAATTTTTTTAGTGTTTGGCGAGAACAGGCAAAACTTCGAAACATCACCATGTATTTTCAGATGGAGCACGTGATTTTGCTGGATTTGACCCACATTTGAATTGAGCAATTAATTTAACCCCCTCTCATTGTAATTGCACGAAGAATCTACGTGACTTGGGTCAACTCAGATTTGAACTGAACAATTATTTACACTCCCCTCTCATTGTAATTGCAAACGGTTTGTGTCGGTCAGGAACAAATAGTCCGTGCTTTTAATGCAGCGACAGATAAACTACATAGTGAACAAAAGTTTATCGGGTTTAATGCCCAGATGGGACCCGAAAGGTTCCAACTAAACACAGTCGTACGAACAACACTTACAACACAATAGCACCTGAAACCTCATGTAGTCCCGTTCACTGATCTGAAACAGTCTTTGCTGATACGGTAAGTGGAATGAGATTCAAGCTCCGTGGTATGACATTTTGCAGCACGCTGTGGTTGTCAGGTCCTACTGCGTGACCAAACATACAAGTTCCGTGCTCGAATGAACATTCCGCAAGCTTGCCCAGTTACGCTAAAACTTGGACGTAAGCGGCCACTGCTTGGGTAATTACCCACCCCCGACTTTTTTGCCAATTTTTCCGTTTAAGTGCCCACTGCTTGGGTAATGGCCCACCCCCTGTCTAAGAGCTTCGCAATTTAAGCGCCCAGGGCCTTAACCTGCGAGTTTACGGTACCTTCTTGTGGGAATAGCCAGCCTGTCAGTTACATTCGAACCAAGTAGTTATAGCGAGTGGACATGCTCATTTCCAATCCACCAATTGATTTTTGGAAAACTGACCAGGCCGTCTGACCCCTCCTCACCTCTCAGCATTTGGATCATTCTTTGACACTTTTCATCAGAACTGTTGCTAAACTCAATAAGTAATAAAGGAAGTCATTACAACTAGATGCGTACTAAATGGCACAAAATTCATTAACTCACAACAGTATATGAATGCTGAATAACAACTGTACAATATTCTCCATGAGAACTAGTAACAACAGTGAGAACCAACTTAGTGTTTACTTTAATGAGATCTGAAACACTGCAGGGCTGGAGTAATCAGTAAGTATTTTGGCTAAATGCAGAGACAGGGTTGGACTTAACGAATGACATGATTGTCAGATGATTGACAGTGGGTTTGTTTAAAAGGTAGCTATGCTTTGAAGTTGTGCGTAGATGGAGAGTGAATAATCAAATCCAGTAATTAATTTTTTATATGATAACCTCTAATTAGACAAATGAAACCTATTGTTAATTAAGTAATCAACTACAAAGAGAAACTACGCTAGCGCCCTCTTTAAAGATTACTTTAATCAAACAACCAAACGATCAAATGTCTTATCTGCTATCCAAGCTAGGACTCTCCACTTGTTGGATGACTGTCCTGTTGGTGAATCTTCGAACTACACACACACTGTATAGCGACAGTGTACTTGCTGGTCACAGTCTCTGGCTGATGACGCAACACTTCAGGTAGTATCTTACTACCCACAATGCAAGTGACAAGCTCTTAGTTAACTTCCGGTTCGTTAACCCTTGCCCTTGCCAAGATCCTTTCTAGAATCTTCCACAAGATGGCTCTGTCGTACAATTGCTTCTGTACACTGTAGCAAGTCTTTATGCTTCAACTACTTTAGCGCATCTAATTATCTTGCTGATTTCAGCCCATAATATAACATTCTACTTATTTCGTGATTGGCTAATAAAAACCACATGATCATATCCACTCGTATTATTGGCTGTTACAATTTGTTCTCAGAATATTCTAGAATCTCGAGAGTACTTTGACCCCAGAACCCAAAGTTGTAAACACCATCTAAAAATACATTTTGACGTTAAAATACATGTCAACAAGTCTGACCCCATGATTTAAAAGTACATATGCACAAATTTTGTGCAACTTAAAATGGATCTATTCTTACTAATTACTTAATCAATATTTATTCTGACCATGATAACCTTGCTTAACAACAACAAACATACTCCAATTTTGTTATAGGAAATGTAGGCTTAACGGATTTCACGTATTTTTTTAAACCAGGGTCAATAATAATTGAAGTATCACTTAAGTTGACTTACCTAACCGAAACAGCGAAAGTCCTCGGCTTAACTGCCACAACTTCGTAAAGCCTTGCGCTGACTCTTCGTCAAAGTCAACGGAAGGGATCCATCCTCCAAAAACTTATTCATGTCACTCTCACTGTACTTGCAATCATGCATCTTTGTGAAAAAACGTCTGGAATATTCGTGTTCGTAGCAGATAACGACTCAACTGTCTCACTGTAGCGTACAGAATTGCCCTAGGAAGGTATTTCATGCCCTCAAAACCGGATACTATCCCGGCCAATCCTGCGCAAAGTCGGAGTGGGAAGAAATTTCACAGGTTAGATATTTTATGCGACACCGATATATTCTTTCATTTAGGACTGTTGCTGTTCTCTTTTGATGTGCAGCTTTGGAGTTGTGCGCAAGCGTGAATTCACGCACTTGAATCGCTAGAGTAGGCCTACACTTTATATTGGCAACAACATGTGACAGACGACTCATATGTCGCGCACGTAACCCCAGAAACAAGTAAAGGGTTTGAAAATTTCTTAGTGACTCAAAAACTACGAAATTCTGGTTAGCTAACTTTCTATTCTCCTATTCATACACCCCACCCCCTCTCCCCCTCCCCCCGTCAATTTTTTGCTGCCCGGATTACGCCATAAAGTTTTCAGACTCCAATACCAAGATTTTGTTCCGGCTGAAGGGCTTAATTAAAAACAACATTATTCCGGGTGGCTAAAATGGAACAGTGTAGGTGGTAACGATAGCCAGAACGTCACCCCTGCTAGATGGAGTTTGCCACGCAAAATCGTATTGTAACAACATTTCTTACTATTGGAGCCTTTCAATATTTTATTACAGCAAACAATCAGGTTAACAACTGTGCTCGCGCATGCGCCTACTCCCTACCTTTGAAGTGTTTCATAATAAGCACTCACAGCTGTACTGAGCGTTCTCCTCAACTTTTGGGACTTTCTATGAAATAAGCATCCACACTTCTGGTTAGCGCCCATCTTAGCGCACTGCAGACTGCGCGTGGTTTGAAATCGACAGGCAGTCTATATAGTGATTTATTATCATTTTACACAACAGTAAATTAAGTTTAAAAAAACGTCTTTTTTCACATAGGAGGATACAAGGGAACCCCATTTTTTCCTTGATTTTAGTAATATCAAATCTAGAATTTTCAAATTGTTGATTTGGAGCCCCCTTTTGAAAGAATCCTTTATATGACCCCTTTTTAAAAATGGTGGATACGCCCGTGTCTCAACATGTAAAAGCCAAACCCCGGCTTTTTATACCTCCGAAAGAAAGTTAACACTAGTGACGAGCATGTCGTTTTATGACTGACCTATTTTTCCCGTACATGGAAGGCATGAGGAACAAACTCGTATTACCCGATGAAAAGCCGCACGGAGTAGGAATTATTTACAGGTTTTTCATTTCTTGGAACACTAATTGTTGAGCATGCAAACAACATAAGTCCTTCATTTTTATTGTCAAATTTGCATTGAATTGCTCCCGCGCATTCCAATTCGTCATTCGGTTAGGATAACGTTTCACGGTTATTTTTCGACAAGATCTTTTTCAAACGTTAAGTTTAGTTGCAAAGTTTGTACTGCCAAAAAGTGGAATAAGTTTGCACTCAGAGTCAGTTTGAATCTTTATCGACTTTGATGACGGTCATATAGCAGGTCAGACCTAGCAATATCGCGGATGTTTTTGCAATGAGTATTTTCTTCCTTTTCACAATGCAAACTTAGCTACTCAAATGCACGTGTCGGTTTGAGAGCACTGATTTAACTTTCACGTCAGCGACCAGCCTTTCGTTCTAGAGCCTTTCAATGTCGGTCGTGAACAACAGTAACGCCATACCTGAATGTAAGAACTCAATTTTGCGATCTGAAATTTGTGAATATTTAGCGCCGCAAGATAATCTAAACATTTTGAACTAAAAATCAATTTTGGCACATAAAAATGGCGGGAAAATTTTGCAGCCTGGCCCGAAGTTTAATCTTCATACTAGTAAGAAACGAACTCGAATTCTTTTTGGCAATTTCTCTGCTACTTTTGTGCAAACTCAATATACGTGGTAATTAGACTGCGCACGAATGCCTTAAAGTTTACGCATATGAGTTTGTAGTCCAAGTTTGCACTTGATGACCCTTATACAAACTTGCGTAAAAATTTGAAATTTCGAGTTACTCGAACCTTTAGCTTTAATGTTGGGTTTATAAACTGCAAACCAAGAACTAAAATTATCCACGCAAGTCACTGTATACTCGAGCATAGAATAATAGACACTTTTCTTGAGTTTATACGCGGAGTAGAAAAAGCCAAACAAAATGTCGAATTCCATTTCGAGTAAACAGATTAGAACCCGGCTCCTGTTTTTTATAAATGCGAGCTGGATTTTGAAAATGTGACTTGGGATTTTTGCTAGGTTGCAAAATGTGTTGAGCCATGCTATATGTGTACTATGTTGATCCCTACTATATGTGTATTGTGTTGATCCCTGCTATATGTGTACTATGTTGATCCCTGCTATATGTGTATTATGTTGATCCCTACTATATGTGTATTGTGTTGATCCCTGCTATATGTGTACTACGTTGATCCCTGCTGTATGTGTACTATGCTGATCCTTGCTGTATCTGTACTATGTTGATCTCTGCTATATGTGTACTATGTTGATCTTTGCTATATGGGTACTATGTTAATCCCTACTATACGTGTACTATTTTGATCCCTACTATATGTGTACTATGTTGTTCCCTGTTATATTTGTACTATGTTGATCCCTGCTATATGTGTACTATGTCGATCCCTGTTATATGTACTATGTTTATCCCTGCTATATGTGTAATATGTTGATCCCTGTTATATGTGTACTATGTTGATCCCTGCTATATTTGTACTATGTTAATCCCTGCTATATGTGTAATATGTTGATCCCTGTTATATGTGTACTATGTTAATCCCTGCTATATGTGTACTATGTTGATCCCTGCTATATGAGTACTATGTTAATCCCTACTATATGTGTACCATGTTTATCCCTACTATATGCGTACTATGTGAATACATGTAGCATGTGAATGTGTTATGTATCTATATATTCAGGTATAGTTTAGTAACTGCTCTTTGTTAACACAAAATTGATCGCAAATTCGACTGTGTTTTCTGTTAGAGATAGCTTCACAGGCACTTGCTCCTCTTCTCTGTAGTTTCCAATCACTTGGATTACAGTTATAAGGTAAATCACCAAGACAAAAGGCAAGCGAATAAATTAAAATGATAGCTATATTTACAGAGAACATCATCAGGCACGCAGTTAAATGATCTTACTAGCAACAAAATCAACAGTGACAGGAAGTAAATAAGTATACAAACAGTAGATGTGAATACTACACACGGTGTGAAGCCTACAATCCACTACCGAAACAGAGCCTGAAGCGGTTAACAACTGTGAGCTGCTCATTCAGCACAGGATTTTGACAACTCATCAACAGAGATTCGATAATTGTGAATCGAAATAGGTCGTTCTCTGCATAGCTAAATATCAAATACTGGTGTCATCTATCATTTCTTTCCTGGTTATTTTCAAGCGAATGACGTAAACAACTGGTCTACAAATGCATGGACAACCTGTGCAAACTATACAGAGAATATGCGTGAGTGGCCGTGACGCTTCTAGCCAACACAAAATTCAGTCGTGTTTTAATCAAGTCAAATATGTATTTAGGTATATATATGTGTGTGTGTGTGTGAGTGTGAGAGCGTGCGTGCGTGTGTATGTATATGTACTGTATATGCATAAAATATATGTCTGTGAATGTGTATATGTACATGTATAGGCCTACTGTGATACTGTGGCGCCCCGTCTTGGGTATTTCAAGAGAAGCAGCGATCACACATGACCAGGTGACACAACAGGTTCTTATGGCCGTGACGAGCTCGCTTGGGTGTGTGTGGTAGGTGGGACGGCTATTTGTAGACTTTTGAGGATCGCGCCTGCTTCAAGTCTGGCAGGCCTTGATCAATAGGTACATGTAAACCTCTGCCTCATCCGTGTTTCAGGTTGAGTCGCCTGTTACAGATGTTAAAATGTGTGGTTGGCTAACATAGTTGATAATTATCTCCAGGCGCAACTATAAGGATTACGAAGAGGTCACGAGGTGTGAACGTTGCAGGGGGATGTTTAAGAGCCATTCCGCGTATCAGGTGATCCTATTTCAAAGATTCCCAGTAATGCCATAAGATCGGAATTTGTGGAGTAGAAAGGGACACAATGGAAAGCAAAGGCTATATCTTCTCAAAATGAGTAAATTTGATGTTCAAACTCATTAACGAACTTAAAGAAGGCAGAGAAAATAATGACAAACGTGCCGTCCACATATCTCAACCACAATCTAGGGAGGTGGCAGAGTGTTGACTAAGAATGAGCTATTCGAAGACCTCCATATACAGGGTTGCTACAATGGGAGATACGGGTGAGCCCATAGCACATTCATGCTGTTGAATATAATGCAACTGGTTAAACACAAAGTAAGTAGTGTTCAGACATAACGACAAAAGGTCACAGACTCGAGCAACTGACTAGGAACATCTCGAATCGAGGTCTAGATCTTTGGCAAGAAAATTCTCAGCAATGGACAGAGCATCTTGAGGAGGAATACTAGTAACATCAAACGACGTTATTATCCCATCCGGTTCCAGAGCAAAATTCTTTAGTTTGTTCACAAAATTTTGAGTGTTCCCAACAAGAGGGCCCAAAATACTTGCAACATGTTTAGCGTTATTGTAATTCGATTTGTCACACGCATGGGATGTTGTTTTGACGTCAATGCCGCATCGTCTGGTCAAAACGCCACCAATTGACCAGAATAACGATAACGTCACAAACCAAGCTGAAGTCCGTGAGATGTGAACGCAACGTCACTATTTTTTGTAACTTTTTATCCCAGTGTTAGACTCAAACTCTATCTGTTTTCTCAACTGGATATCTCAAAATTTTCACGCTTTTACTTTATTTATTACTAACAGCATATTCGTAGTACCAAACTTGTATCATTCACCGTGAAAACGGTGAAGTGTTTTTAACACTAATTGTTGACTATCGCCCGCAACCAAGGCTCGGCCTTCCATCACAATAATTTGAGTTCACAACAGTGTTCTGTGGACAGGTGGTTACATTTCATTAACCGATATTTCAATAGTCGTGTTCATTACCAGCGCACGCTGTGAGCGGTATGCTTTAAGCTATATTACTCTGAATTTGAAAGCATACTTTGTAGTTCATTAGTCGTAGCCCGGTGTTCACGGTCTCAACGTACAGGGCGACCCATCTATAGCTACCTGCTGTTCACCGGACAGCCCACAGAAATGATCTCTTCGGTGTATGTTCAAATGACTACAAAGTTTCCTGCAGTAATAAAATTATAAGTTTGCCTGGTTTGCCATTAGATGACAACTTCTCTTGAGTACTTAATGGCAGCTGACCATCTTCATTTTCAGCTAAAAGCATTAATTTTTAGTATAAGTCCATTACGGAGGTAATTCGAAATAGTGCACGTAATTATAAAATGATCAAATTGCTGAGCCGGGCTCAAAATCCCGATGGGGCTCCGTTCGCACCCGTCGCACTCCCTTGCGTAAGGGTACGCAGAAGCGGCGTCAGGAAAGTGAATTTTGTAATAAAACAAACAAACCTTTGCAGCTTTCGATGAACCAGGATATTCCAACATATTGTAGAGAGAACGTCTGTCGCAGGGTGGAAACGCTTCGCTGAAAAATTCTTGTGAACACTCATTTTTCATCAAGTCTTCGAAGTAATTGGCAATCTTGGTAAAATCTCCGTCATTGAAACGTTGCATGCAGCAGAGAGACATCTGGCGAGTACCGTCAATCTGCCAGAATTCCAACTCTTTCTTGAATTGTTGGCCACAAGCTGAGGGCGGCATATGGAGCTCTCGTGTACGATAGTAATCCAGAATGCAACTAAAGAATTCAGGATTTCTGTCAAAAAAATATTCTCCATTTTCATACTCAATGCTGGTATCACTTAAGCTCGAAAGTCTTGTGTTGGGCACAGATTTCAAAGTTTCATAAGAAGTAACAAATCTCTGCCCTGAAATATTAAGTACGACTCTACAGTTCATCGTGTGGCGTCCATCAAACATCGATGTGGATCTGTGCATAGGATTGTTGCCACGCGGGTATTTGTACCATGTGATTGAACCTCTTCAGTCCCAGGGTACCAGCATCATTGATTTTGAACAACCATTCAATTGCATTCCACGGCTTGCAGTTATGTGTATAATGTCGAGTTAACCATGAAGCCTTATCTCGACAAGTTCATTATCAAAAACAAGGTTTCAGCTTGTAACCAAAATATCTGACCACCTACGTCAGCCATGATTGACAATCAACAAATTGTTATATATGAAATAGTCACAGTCGCGTAACATTCATGAAGTTTTTATTTTACGGAGAAAATAAATCTGAAACTAAATAAGGCGATCCAGATCCTCCCAAGGATACTATTGTTTCACGAAATGTAGACTATAAATAGGTAAATAAAACAACAAGAATGGATCAACTGAATTTTTCGGATGTAATAATGTCCTTTATCAACAGAAGCAGAAAGGACATTATTACATCCGAAAATTTCAGTTGATCCATTCTTGTTGTTGTATTTACCTATTTATTTTGCGGCAATTGCGAGGATTTTGCATCAGTTTATGAAGTCATCAACTTCTTGAATCATTGTTTGTGTTTAGCTACAATGGCCACACAAATACCAGAAATCAAGTCATATTCCACATGGCGCAGTTACGAAACCAATAACGTAATTACGGAATATATGGACAAAACGGTCGAACGTAAAATCAGACAATGCTAACAAAGAAAGTTGCTTTTAATTAATTTGTGGTGGCAAGGGTGAAAAAATGGTAAATACTGAGAACCAGGCGTCAGTCAACGGTTTCACGCAGGCATGCTTCGGAGAACATATTAAGCGCTTGTACCAAATTCGCGATGCAGGACATAGTTGGACATTGCGAATTGTCTAAAACACAATGTACAAAACACACGATGTAGGACATCGCTGGGTAATGAGAATTATATGAAACGCAATGTACAAAACGCACGATGTAAGACATCGCTGGATATTGAGAATTATATAAAGCACGATGTACAAAGTACACAATGTGAGACATCTCTGGGTATTGACAACGTAAAAAGGTTGCTTTGTCATAATAACGTTACTCTATCTTTAATCTTCTCTTGAAATCTGTTTAGTCACGTCAGTTAAAATTGAAGCACAGATATCGTTTTAATCCTCTCTGTTCTACAATGCGATCAGTTGTACCAAATTGATCCTACAAGGACGTAAAATCAAAAACGATGTCTTTATACAAAAAATGCAACATTTCAGTGTTTAAAAGCACCAAGATGCTTTAAATATGCCCCCATTCTTTGTTCATGTGGTTCATTTTTGTAATCAATTCACTGACTTACCACTAGATGGCAATGTTAAAATTGGTGAGTAAAACATGCATAGGGAGAGCGTAAATATAATAACGGCGTATTGATTATTCATATTAGGCACGAGGAAATACAATAACCAATACACAATTAAGCCTCATGTGTCGCTTTAAGTGCCATCTTCTTAAACCAATAAAAAGCCTTTTTTAAATGTTTAATGAGAGACAATTCTTATATTAAAATGTGAGAACTGTCTCTCATTAAACACGCTCTAATGTAAAACAAACAATCGCTGTTATCGGCGATATTTTCTCGTTATAATGGAATATTGCGCATAAAGCAACTTCACATAGAATGTGGCGATCAACGGTTTGAGTGTTTATATTACTACTTGTGAACTTGCATAACCTGGACATTACAATATAACTAGAATTATAAAGACTACCGTATACGGACACGGATAATTCACGAGAAGGCAATAAGTATAGTTATGCTTCACTGTACATTTGAATATGCACTGACTACGGCTGGACCAGTATCGACACAACTGATGTACTAATACACGACCCTCACGTTCTGGTCATAATTGTATATCTATAAATCCACAATCACCAGTATGATCCTTACCGTCACAGTCACCGTCACCGTGGTCATTCATCACAATCACCAGTATGATCCTTACCGTCACAGTCACCGTCACCGTGGTCATTCATCACAATCACCAGTATGATCCTTACCGTCACAGTCACCGTCACCATGGTCATTCATCACGATCATCATATCGTCGTCATCATCGCTCTCATAACACTAACATTGCTCTAACAATCATCACGATCATCATTATCAGGATCTGCCATCATCGACATCATCATCAATGCTTTCACCTTTGGGACCATCATCATCATCGTCGTCGTCGTCGTCGTTGTCATCTTCACCATCATCATTTTTATCATAATCCTCACCATCATCATCATCATCATCATCATCATCATCATCATCATCATCTTCACCTCATCATCTTCACAATCATCCTCACTACGATCATCATCTTCACCTCACCATCATCCTCACGATCATAATCATCATCATCATTGCTACCATCATAATCATCATCACCATCGCTACAATCACAATCAACTTCATCCCCATCATCATTTTCTACATCATAATTGTCCTCATCGTTATCAACATCGTCATTATAATCAACATAATCATTGTCACCATCACCATCGCCATCATTGCTGTTATCACCATCAACATCACTATCGCCATCGTCATCACATCATCATCGCCATCATCAAGATTATCACTATCATTACAGTCGTCGTTATCATAATCCTCATAATCATCACAAGCGTCATCATCGTATTCATCTTCGTCGTCGTCATTATTAGTATTACCATCCCATCGTTATCACGGTTGTGGTTGTCCTCGTCATTGTCATAACTGTATGGTCACGTTATATCTAGCAAAAATCATTCGAATTTTTCGTAGACACATAGCACACATCCTTCAGGTATTAATCGATGTTCATTGAAGGACTACATTTATCTGAACACACACATTATTCAGACCAATCAATGTTTACTTAGCGCCTACATGGCGCGCGTATCCTTCGGGGTAGTGGTGTTATGCTGAATGTGCTATTAGTTACACGCTCGGTGCCCAGCGTATCCGTAATACTTAAGTGCATATCGGGCGTCCATTTTTATATTGGAATATGGTATTTGAAATGTTTCAATGGCAATTGGCTGTTTATTTCGACTTTGAGCATGTCAATAATGTAAAGTACATGGACATTTCTTTCCTTCCACAGATCCCGAATTTTCAAACTTAGTGTAGATCTATTATTCAATATTTCAAAATAAGCTATTTTACAGTTTACCTTCAAACCAAGCGACTTATTACGATTCAAAAAGTATTATAGGTTCTAGGCTGCGATTTACTCATTTTGAAATTTTCGCCTCACTGTTAAAGAAAAAAGCTCCAGCTAAGTTCCGTTTTCAAAAACTGCACAAACATATTTATAAATGTATTTTAAGGAGGTTGGCAACTAAGCGACAATCACCCTTTTTACGTCAATTGATTGCAAACGGAAACAAGTGGTGCAGATTTCAGATCCCCTCCCCCTGCCGCTCCCCCTACCAGAGCGTAGCCCATCACAGCCTATCGTCTCACGATATACCAGAGCAAAGCCAAAGAACAAATCGAGTCACTGGACTTTGCACCACATTAGCTAACATCAGATAAATTTTGGACAAAATTAATGTACAACTTAAAATTCTCAGTTATGGCATCGATTCCGAAAAACAGACTAGAACCAATAATTACATTCGTAACCTAAATAGTGTCTTTTACTGCAGACGCAATCATGCGTATTGTCAGTGTATTGTATTGTTTGGGTAGACAGTTTTATGTATTTGTAGTTCCGCCCGTATGTTGTACCCCCGATTCCTTCTTTGCTCACATAACATTGGCTAAATACAATAAAGACAAACCGTTTGGTTGTAAACTCACTCGTTCCACGCGCCCGCCCCGCTCTGTGCCGGGACAGTAAAATCACGACTGCGTTACATAACTCGAGAAACGCTATGGTGATCAGCTCAGTGCCGGGATGTGACGAATGGGTCTCAGCTGACAAAGTCTATACAACTTGGATTGTTATGAACATGCGACTCGCAGCAGCTCGTATCTGGATTTCTCTTCACGCATGAATCCAGAAGATGGTACAACTGAAGAGTCACGTCAAACTTTGAAACACGAATACGGTGACCCGCACACAGTCGCTTTGATGTTTCTGAACAAACTCTACTCCTGACCTGCTATTAAACCTGAAAAATGCGCCGGCATTAAGCGTTTTTTCTAAAACAATGTCTGAACGCTATGTCGAATATCGAATACCTATCGGTGATGAATCACATGCCTAATCTACATTTACAAGCTATTGTTCACAAACTTTTTGTTATGTCTGCTAAACAACTTGCGCGACTTCGTGAAAAAGGACGAACAACGTAAAAACGTCACATTTGCCAGACAGGCACAGTATGTTTGGGGACGTGAATGGGTTGCTAAATTTTTCCATCACGTTTTACTGTTTGTATTTTGACAATAAAGATCTATAAAAAACCCTTTTCGGGTTGTATAAGTGTTTTAGAAATCTCCTTCAAAACCAGCTTGTTAGATATGAAACATAAGATCTACTTCAAGACTTGTGGCAAGTCGACAAGTTTTCGCAGAAAATAATACATCCGAGTGACGCACACATTTTCCGCATCAAAAACCGCGTAAGAGGGTGTTAACTGTCTGTTATGCCCCTTTATTACGCTATCAATGCCTTTCAAAGAAATGTGGTAATAAAATACTTATGTACATATTTTAATCCGCCAAGGTGTCTAGTAAGTTACAGCGGACATCAGCGCTGCCAGCTGCCGTAGGACCAATTTTAGAACATTATTTTCAGTGCATAACTCCGTTTCAGTGAAACAAAACGCCGGGTGAATCTTTGGTCCAGGGCATCTTGTTGGCACCTATATCTCCGTGCAGTTCTGTGTGTGAATTGAGTGTAGACGATGTAAGTTCTTCGGGAAACGTGTTCACGTACATAACACGATGATGTTTAGTCAGAGGCGGATTTAGGGGGGGTTCAGGGGGCCCGGGCCCCCCCCTTGACTGCCGCAAAAAAATAAAACAGCAAGAGGCGAGCGTAGGGAAATGTTGAGTTTATTAATTAACCCCAGTAATTAAAATTATACGAATGAAAAAAGATTTAAATGTGTGCAGTTTTAG
>NMRA01000454.1:0-10777 GCA_002633005.1 Phoronis australis | reverse complement strand
CCAGGTGTTAGTCACATTTTGAAGGTCACAATATGCAATTACATAGCCCTGAATGCCGCATCTAACCCAGCAACCAACCAAGGGGTTACGTGTTGCCTAAGGTCACTGTAGCGTTTTCATTTCATTGACCTAATAGACATGAAAATACATCTTCAGTTATTTTTGTGTTCACAAAGGTTGAGAGAGGCTTTCATTAAGATTGGTTTCAAAATCATTACCATTTAAAATTATGAAAGCCTTAAGTTTAAAACTATCACATCCTGATAGGCATAGCAGTGACACAGCTTTGAAAATTGGGTGGCCTTCGGTCATGGGCGGCAGCCCCAGGTGCAGGCCTTCATCTAGGTGGCATCTAGGGTGTCCAACTACACAACCCGACGTAAATTTAGACACATTAGGTAGGTTGCCCTATTTAGCTTTTGGATGCCCAAGTAAAGTGTACCATTTTTTAGCTAACAACAGCCCTGGAAGCTAACTGTCCAGGCCGAATAAAAAAGTTAAGACATGGTGTAAGATGGGATAGACTTTATTACAGACCACAGTAACATCACTTGGCATTCCACACCATAACAGCGATTTGACTTAAGGTCATAGAAATAGTCAAGAGTCATTGGTCATAGATGCCTTCATTAATTAGAAAACTAACTCATGTTGAACGCCCTATTCTTTAAATCGTTTATGAACCACCTGCTAATATGTGGTGGGGAACAATTCAGCCACCCTGTGACAAATGATGTTATTTGTATTGTTTTTTCTTCTTGAAAGGTGTGAAACTCTAATCACTTAATTAACTATATGTAGTATATTTTCTTATTTTGAATAACGAAAACATGTTATCCAGTGTTTGAAACAACTTCGAAAAAGTTTCTATAACACTGAAAGAGGTGCATAATGTACTAATTATTTGAAGAGTTTCATATGTTTCACACTCTTCATGTTTCAGGGTAAATCAATGCTGCTGCATTCATTTTCGTGTCTGGNAATGCTGTTATTTGTATTGTTTTTTCTTCTTGAAAGGTGTGAAACTCTAATCACTTAATTAACTATATGTAGTATACTTTTATATTTTGAATAACGAAAACATGTTATCCAGTGTTTGAAACAACTTCGAAAAAGTTTCTATAACACTGAAAGAGGTGGATAATGTACTAATTGTTTGAAGAGTTTCATATGTTTCACACTCTTCATGTTTCAGGGTAAATCAATGCTGCTGCATTCATTTTCGTGTCTGGCACTGACATTGAAACAATTGTTATTATTTCTAGGGGAGCAACTTATCTTCAACAAGAAGAGCAGGAGATGGTTGTCCATTCTGGTGAAGGCTTCTAAGAGCTATGACGAGCTGATGATTGTGAAAACCCGGTTAAAACACATGTCTGACATGCACTGCTTCCATGAACATAAAAGCAAAATGACTCCCGCTTGTTGTCTGACAACATTGCCTTCTTCAAATGATTGCCATAAGTAGAAGTCAGTGCGTCAGAGAAGCTGCCTGACAGAGGTTATTTAAGATGATATGGAAAAAGCAAAATGACTCCTGCTTGTTGTCTGACAACATTGCCGTCTTCGAATGATTGCCATCAGTTGAAGTCAATGCATCAAAGAAGCTGCCTGACAGAGGTTATTTAAGATGATATGGCAACTGGGTGTAATTCAGTCATGTGCCCTAGTTTGTTGCAGTGGATCATCTGGTACTACAGTTTGGTTTATAGTCATGATACATCCAGTTATGCAGAAGTTAACATGTTCAGTCAGGCCATCGACCTTCAAACTCTACCATGGGCAGTTTGTGTAGTGTCAATTTGGAAACTGTCAAGGCTTGTAATTTCCTCTTTTAAGAAGATTTACTCTCTTTTGGTTTCAATTTCCTCTTTATGTCTCTTTTTTATCATTATTTTGACTTCTATACCAAAAATCTCAATCAAAGACCCTAGAATTAATTTGTGGAATGATACATCACCTGTCACTGATCATTGCAAGCCCTGAACCTTAACTTTGTGCAAACAATTTCTTTATGGAGCGTTTGGTTTACAGAGACACTTTTACATGGTGAGTAAGATACAACTGGTAATACCAGTTTAACTTGTATTACCATTGGATAGTTTTCTTGATTCTTAATTATTTTCTCAGCCAAATGTGAAGTCAGTGGTTTGTCTTCAGGTGGGCCATTGAGAGGCGGATATTTGTATACAAGGGTCACCATAAAGCTTCTGTGTTACGTAAAATTATGTTTGTAGTGATGGTTTACTGCTTAGGCAATTCACATTCATATTAAAACCTGCATTTAGAAATCTTGAATTTGAGAGTGATGGTGTTGAACGTTACAATATATATATTTTGAATGGCTATGCTGTTGGGTTAGAGGTTGTGCTTGTAAGTAAGGTGTGTTACATGAGTAGCAGAATACTCGCGATTGGTAATTGCAAAAGCTATGGAACTTTAAATTAGAAAATGTTGCAACTTCTGATTATGGGCCATGGCCAAACAACCAGGAGACTATGTCTGTTGAAAGGATATCTTGTTTTGTTAATTTTGTCCAATCATCTTTCTGTCACCTGCTCATGCATCTTTGGCATTAATCAGGAAAGACAAAAGCAGGAATCAACTAAAAACTCATACCCCTATCTCACAAATTAGACATTATGTTCCTTGGTTGGTGGCCTTTCCCACAGTTGCATGCAATTTGATAAAAGCGTATGTCATGCTTTTACTGTTTAGCAGACTGAAAATTTTTTTTTGAAATTTTCCTCCAAGTTTTGAGGGTTTTCGATGGTTACAGAGCATTAATTTGTTGCAGAGAACTAGGTGGGAAGTCGATTTTAGTATTTTACATTATTTTGAAAAGTTAATCCATTACTGGTTTTTCGAAATTGGGGCCGTTGCCCTACATGATGGTAACTAATTTAAGAATGCTGTAGGTTCTTGTTGCAAGTCAAAATCCAAATGGACTTTTTATACTAGACTAAGAAATAAAAAGTTCACTCTGACAGTTGTGCTTTCATCTCACAAAGTAACAATTGTGCACAAGCAGGTTTCAGTGCTCAGCTACAATTGTTGTGTAGTCTGTATGTCCCATTAAAGTCTGTGAATATTTTTGTCCAAACACAACTGTGCAACTCTGTCCACATGTCTCCCAAGATGTCCATGTTGCTCAAGATAAAGTTTCTGTATGCCTGATGTCAATTAGACGCATTCTAATCAGTCTCTGGCTTCAGTGTCATCACACTTCTTTGCAGCTTGTCTAAGGCAAGTACACCTTCTCCAGGCAAAAACTTGGAAATCCTGAAAGCATTGGTAAAATATACTGTAGATTTAATAAGGAACATTTGTCTCTTGTAAATGAATTATATACAACAACAACTGGTTGATTGGTGTCGACATCCTACTGTATATTGAACAATCAAAACGTATAGAATTATTTTCATTATTGCAGACTGAACTCACCAATACTTATATAAATTGACATTTGGTTGGTTTTGTATGGGATTTGCTACTGAGATTTGATTTGAGTTCTTGGCCAAAGATTTGCTTTTCTTCAAAAAGTGATTTGAATTGTGTGGCTGTATATCTGTTTAAATCAATTGAAGACTCAAAACTAAAGTAGCTATAGGAGTCTTTGAGGTCCTGGTGACATTAATATGAATCCCCTTAAAAATGAAAAAGAGCAGACCAAAACAGTACTAAACAATTTTGTAAAATGTTTCCCACTGATATATGTAGTCAATACTAAAAACTTTGTAGTGATTAAATTTTTAGACAACGGTTTAGTGAATACTTACAGTTAATAANGAAATGATGTTTTAGTATTGATGATTACATAATTTGATTTTACATATTTCTCAAAAATCAAGAACCTTGAACTTGGAATTTTTTAAAGATGTTTTACATTTTTTGCTAGGACGTCTACTTTTCGAGTTATTTGAGATTTTCTGATAACGCTGTTCCTTTGTTGAGCGCTCTTGCTGCATTGATGTTGGTTTAGCTTCTATTGAACTCGACTGTAGCCTATTTCTTATTGATTTATGACATCTAAGTTCATCATATGAATGTTATGATGTTGTTCATCATCGCCATCACCATCATCATCGTCATCATCATCATCATCATCTTTGTCATCATTTCCGTCATCGTCTTTTCCGTTAATTTCGCCAAGTGTCGCTCAAGACTGTAGCCTTTTTCTTACTGATTTCGGACTTCTACGTTCGTCATGTGTATGTTATTATTACTTCATCCTCGCCACCATCTTCGTCATATTCGTCATCTTCGTCATCATCTTTATCGTCATGTTTTTGGTTAATTTCGCCAAGTTTTTGCCTTTACACTGTAAGAGAGCACCTGTGTCTTGTATTACAATATGAATGCCATAGGTTGATGCGGTCAACTGAACCATGCTGAACCAATTATCTGCTTGAGACTTTGTCATAAGAAGATACTGATATTTTTAAAACATTTGCCTTCATTATTAACATGGCTATATATATATATATATATATATATATATATATATATATATATATATATATATATATACACACATCAGAAGGACCAACGACACGCCCACACAACCTGTACCCAAGCTTAGGATGAGTCCTAATTCAAAAATACAGATACTCAAAATGCATTTTTAACTGATGATTAGTAATGTTTTAAACTCTACTCCACACTCAGGACAGCGACATTCACTTACTGGCTAGTTCCACATTTGTATTCCTACTTAACTCAAAAACAGTTTTCCTAAGTGCTAACAGGTACCAGATACACAATGATGATCGCACTTATTGTCATCGGATTCCACATTGTTTACCAACTTTCAAGAGAAGTGAGGATTTGAGGGGGCTGTTTTTACATATTTGATCAAATGTGTTGAAAAATTTTACATCTTAGTGTATATGTCCATAGGCTTAACTGAAGTGAAGATTTCATCCAAAAGGTGTATTTTGATTAATTGATATAAGTTTCACTCCATATTAATGTAATTTTTAATCACTGGCAAAAGACGAGCCACAAGAAACAAAGAGTTTAACTAGAAATTCAGAGTGTACGTACATTACTCACACTCACTCAACTTACATTGAGTTGTCTAGCAAAAATTTCTTTGAAGATATCATAATGTATTGTACTTCACAAACATTTCACTAAATGGTTATATAAAACTAAAATAACTTTTTTTAAAGTTCACAGAAATGTCAAAAATCTTTTTTTTTAATTCAAGTTCGGTGTGTGCATCCGTCACACCCCTTTAGAAGCAATTTTCTCAGTCAGACAAAAGGATCAATCAAAAAATAATCCATGCATTGAAAGCTACCATGAGACCTGGCAATTGATGTACTATCAATTAATTCGCTAAGATGAATATTTGTTTCACAATTGATCAAAATGTTCTCATATTGTACCTCCTTCTCAAATGGAATTGCACTTCAAATATATTTTATTAATATTGCACACTGGAAAAAACAAAATTAAAGAGGCATTGTTTAGAATAAAGGCATGTCAGCCTAAATGTGCACATACATGGGAGGGCACGTAGAAGGTACCCTTAACTGTTGTGCAACACACTTGTTTGCTATGTGTCCACATATTTACATATATATGTGGTCGCATATTGCCATCCTCTCTGTCTGGGCGTCTGGCGTCCATAGCTGTATCTCCTAAAGCATCTGTTAGTGAGATGATGCCGTCCTCCCGTTTTCGACAGATTCGCGGTACTTTGTGCCACCCAGTGGCCATTTTTCCTATTTTCGAATCTGTGTTTGCCGTCTGCCCTTCTATCAACCAATACGCTCTAGGCTAGGGATGATTTTGAAAATTGTCATATATGATCTTACTGTGAAGAGGGCTGTTGACAATGATTTACCAACGACTTTGAATACTGTGGCGCCTCATAGTGGTAGTTTTGTTTGTTTTTGCGCCCATGGCTGTATCTCCTAAATGCTTTTTAGGATCTTTATTGAATTTTGTTAGTGTGCTTAAAAAATCTGGGTGATCAATAACCCACTGTTACCTTCATGTAGGTTATATAAGAAAATTTATGTAAAAACCATGGTTGTCCGTCTTGGCAGGTTGTGGGTTAGGGAGAATTGAATAGCATAATATATATTTAGATTGGGTTGCACAGTGTCTAATAATTATTAAATGAATGTTATCATATGTAACACTTGTCTTTCTCCCAACAAGTGAAACTCTGATTCATGTTCTTATTAGTTAATGGCATGTCCATTGTATGACACTAATACTTAAACACACAAATTATAAACCGTTATCCTGCCACATGAAATAGGCCCATATCTGAAGCATGCCCTTTTAAGGTTATGCTGGACACTAGAAAAATATCCAGCTAACTTTGTAACATTGCATCTCAGAAATCGCTTTCACATTTATTTATTATTAATGTAATATTTACTATGAGGGTAGCCCCATCAGTTAACACTGCTTTCCATGGGGGCCCTCAGTAAAAACATACAAAGACAATTAAAGACAAACTAACAGAATTACAAATTAGACAAAATTTAAATAATCAGTGATGAATAACATGGAAAAACTGATGAAGCAAAATGGATCATAAAAATAATAAATAGAAGATACTTGTCGCATTATATCCAGGTTCTCATTGGGCCCCTTGCATACAATATCACTAACTGAGACTAAGCGTAGAGTGTACTAATCAGTGTGTGACGTTAACTTTGTGTTGGTTCCAGAGCTTTAGTGCAGGTGGCTCAAGACCACAATGCCCAGTACATCTCTCATGGAGCCACGGGGAAGGGGAACGATCAAATACGCTTTGAACTCTGCTGTTACGCCTTGTACTCTAACTGTGAGGCAGGTGTGGGATGTCGGCTGATTATAACTTGCTACAAAATGTAAAACAATGCTGGTGTGATTTTTTACAGTAATATGAAAAAAATTGACAAATTAATATTTTCTATTTGAAAATCAACGAAACGATGGAGTGAAAATATTTTGTTTTTGTTAATATGATCAAGTCTTTACTTCTGAAGACTGCTGGACTTCAACACTGTTGTTAGGTTGTATTATATTAAGCATTGAAACGAGTAATTACCACCAATTTCAGGTACAGTAAATATTCTCCAGTTCAGAACTCTCGCAGAAATTTGGGACATGGATTTTCAAGCTGAAGTGACATTTTCTTGAGTCTGAAAACAGGGACATGGGCGATTTCACCTTTCATATTTTGTTTTCAATTTTGGGACACTGGGTTTTGCATTGAATCTGAAAGCTTTAAAAACAATATGAGCACAGCCCATAAATCGCTTTTGTGTTGCCGGCATCCAGGTTCTCATTCACTCCCTTGCACACGTTCGCAAGTGAGACCGAGCTCAGAGGAATAGGATACACCTTTGTGCAAAGCTCAAATCTCAGCCAGTGAAGCCAGCATTTGAACCCAGTTCTCCCACGTGGTAATCCGGTGCTCTAACCATTGAGTCACACTGTCTCCTCATTGAATCTGAAAGTCATTACACTCGGATGTTTACAAAATTCTGGAAACTGGTCGCTACGCAACGTCTTCATCCATCCCCTTTGTGTGCAAAAGTGAATGGCATTTGTTGCCGACTGTGATTCTTGACTTTAGACAATATCCAGCCTTGAGCAAAATAATTGATTTTTCAAAGTTTTTTCCCAATCTGGAGAATTCCTGCTTTTTACGCGATGGAACTTGAATGGCTGAAGTCAAAAGGCAAACCCTTCTAAATCTTGACCAACTAAAAATACCCTGTAAAAATCTTTATTAGGAATCATGACATGCATAATAAACCAATCTTCCTACTAATGTGACGTTAATCTGCTGATAGATGTTTAAGTTTTCTGTGCTGATTACTCAGTGCTAATTATCCTGTGCTAATTACTCTGTGTGCTAATTATCCCGTTCCTAGTCCAAGATTTGCCTCAGAGCAGCTTGTTCAATTTTGGAAGCCATTAACTGTCAGAGTCATTTGATATTTACCATTTTTTGGATTTTGAGGTTCAAGTCCTCCGCTTTCGTCAACCCCCTGAGTTTAAATTTGTCCTCCATTTTAGTTTCCCCGTGTTTAGTGCCATGTTGAATTGTCAATTGATCTGATGCAGGTGATACCTCCATGGACAATGCCAGAGTTCTTCGAGCGGTTCAAAGGTCGAACTGATCTCCTTGACTATGCCGAAAAGAACAACACACCCCTACCGGTCACCAAGAGCTCCCCCTGGAGCATGGAAGCAAATCTCATGCACATCAGGTACTGTCTCTGCTCATTGTTGTGGCTATAACTCGTTAAGCCCCAAACGTGTTAAGAATTCTACACTCATACCTAACCAGTCTAGTTTGACAACTCGATTGGTTCGCTATCCTTAAATTCCTACCTAATCTTCATTGAAATCGGCCAACTTCAGCTGAGTTTATCTTTCCTTGGAGATTAACAATGGGTAATCAGGTGCAGAGTTGTCCATCATAAACATGTTATAAACACTGGGACTACAACAATGGTATCAATTCATAAGGCGTGATAAATTTAAGATTAGTTCTTTTTATTGTTGTTATTGTTAAATTGTTGTTTATGGCATTACAGAGTAGGTTAACCTTTGCCCTTTGACATTTTCTCCATTAGTTATGAAGCTGGAATCCTTGAAGATCCCAAGACTGAGGCACCTGACCTTTACTTAATGACCACTGACCCCAGAAAGTCACCTGATAAACCGGACAAACTGGAGATTGAATTCAAACGAGGTACTGCTGTCATGCCAAGTATTTCCTTGCCCTTTAGGGGTCCATGACAGGGACTCTTCTAGGATGTGAAAAGTGGGCAATTGCCATGTAAATTCATGAGATTGATACTGTCTCGCCATATGGGGGGATTTCGTATGCGGTCACCCTGAGGTCACAGGACAGGGGAAATATGGCTGCCAGCGTTTCCGATCATCAGTTTGATAGTGGTGGTAAACATTGTGGGTAATAGTCTGTAATCTGGATTTATGTTTCAATATTTATGGAACTGAACCAATTATTTGTACCCAATTTCAATATAATTTACACAGGCAGAAATGTTACATTCTTCATGTAGCCATCATTTTCGCTGAGGTTATCTTAAAACGAGCATTTTTTCTCTCTTGGCCATGTCCAAGCTGTCGTTCTTTAAAACTGGCTATCCCAGTGATGGCTATCATGGCAGTTGCTAGGTAAGTACCGGGTCCTTGGTGAAATTTTGTGCAAATAACCGAGTGTTGTTCCGTAAACATTTCAATTCCCCGCTCTATGCGCACGTTGTCTGTGGATGAATTGTGACTTTAACTCCTTGTTAAGTGTGGTGCTTTTAGATTTTTGTATACAAGGCTTTTGTTGCTATAGTTACCGTATAGGTTTGTTTGGTAAGTGAACAGCAGTCTATATTCATCTGGCCAAAACTTAACTTACACTGCACTGATGCCTTTTTGAATTGGTCATTGGAATTTTTGGAATATTTTATTTCTGGCAATCTTAAGTTTTTCATTCAGTTCAACATAGGTTTTGTTACTCATACTTTGCAGGGGGTAAAATGTCGCCAATAATGGTAACAAGTCTCCAAGTTAGGACACAGTGAAAAATTAATTATTTTATTCAAGGTTGGATCAGTATCAACTTTAGAAATACTAATATTAGCCATGCCTAACTTACAAAAAAGATGTTTGTTTTGGTGGCAGCTGTTTTTGACAATTTTACGGTTCAGACTTTACAATGTATAATAGTTGTCCCATTCTTCAGAATCCATTTTGGCTGGAATTTCAGTGTCACAAGTTTCAGAGACTACCAAACTAGAGAATCTTTACTGTACTACTTAGTGTTGCGAATCAAAAGCTTCCAGCGAATGCTTTTTGGCAAATTTTATGTCACAATCTGACAATGTGCAACTAATAAAGAAAAAGAAATTTGGCACCCTGCAAATTCAGGGCTTGGAAATTTCCTCTTTTAAGAGGGTTGAAATCTTTTTTGGTTTTGATTTCCTCTTATTTGATTTCTGATTTCCTCTTTCTTCGTCTCTTTTTTATCCTTATTTCGACTTCATTCATGTAAAATCGTTTTTTCAGTTAAATTTCACAACACAAAAAATATTTCTATGGCACAAGACTCTACACCACCTAGAAAACTTTTCTCTTTTTTGTCATTTGTCATTCCAAGCCTTGAAATTGTTGCCATGGCATTCATGATCTACTAAATCTGTAGGAATTTGCTGCCTCAAAATCACTCCAATTTCAGACAAAAATAGTACTGCTGTCAAATTGGCCCTTTTTAAATTTTTCGAAGGGGTTTGAAACAGTTGCAAAAATGCCCATAAATTTTCAAAATATTGTTTGGTGATAGCTGTGGTATAGAGTTTGAACATTAAAAAGGTAGCCTGCAGTCTGTCCAGCTGTGTAATTTGGTATGTGTAGCCTGTGTTATTCATGGTTGGTGCAGGTAATTGTGGTTATTGATTGACAAGTCATTGACATTTCTTCCCAGGTGTAGCAGTGTCGGTCAAGAACCTTAACGATGGCTGTGTCGTGAACGATGCGCTCGATCTTTTCCTGTACTTAAATACCATTGGGTAATGTTTTGAGTTTCCCTAATTGTCTCGTATTTTTCGTTTGTGTGTAATGGTACTGTTCACAATGTGTTGGACAAGACGAATTTTGTTACGTCACATATTTGTGACAAAGGATGCATGGATGGGAATAAAATCAAATCCTGTTTAAATATCTCTGAGTATGGTCTACATTCTACTGTTATTATAAAAAGGACACTCGTTGACAATATTTTCAGAAAGGAGATCAA
>NMRA01000453.1:356071-366871 GCA_002633005.1 Phoronis australis | reverse complement strand
CATAACATATAACCATAATGTCCTCTTCATGGTCACATTGTCCATTCAATTAAATTTAAGTTTGAAGCATTTCTGTTTGGTAAAAATTGGGACGATTGCTGCTTCGATATATTTTGTAGTTTTCTTAGTTTTCATCATTCTCTTTGTGAAAACGATGATATAGTAAATGGCAAAACTAATCTGTTGGCTGTCTTGATGGCTAATTCTGTTTACAGCAAAAATGACTGGATATGACTAAGGTGGCAGCAAAATTCTAAATACATCACTTCATTCTTGATCATGACAGAAGGCTACTTTGACGATGAATACAACGTTTTCGTGATAGGGAGTTCTGGGTCATTTTGTCTGAAAACCGACCATACTCATGGCTGCATAATATAGAAAAATTAAGTTTTCAGCTACAGCTTAGAAAATGGCGTAGTTTTTAATTTGCTATGTTGTTGGAAATTGTTTACAATAAGAAATATCGGAATGAGCTAGATAAGTTAACCTGGTTAGGAAAAAATCAAGACCCTATGATGTGACTCAGTCACAGTCACTGTGGAGTTCTATTCGTATTAGTAGAGTGTCCAAATCGTGTCATACTTGTGACAGATACGTCATCACTAAAAAAACGAACACGGCAGGCCAACATAAAAAATATAGACAAGCTCGTGCTCTTGACAATGCGTGCGTCCTTGCTTTACTGGCTAGCTTCGTATTACGGAAACTTCAGGCAATGAAGCTGTGAAAAACAAAACTTCGAAATAACGTTCAATCCTTCAAGGTAAGAATAACATAGTTCGTTTCAGATTAAAAACATATTGCTGGAAACCAATTAACATTTACCAAGAGCTTTAGCATGTTTGAAATTTTCAAATTTACCGATTGATCGTTTGAATAGGGCGATAACCAATTGCAATATTCAATACGAGAATTGAGATTCCATTCGTAGTTTCCGTGTCCTCCTTTTATTATTAATCTTACTTTAAAATCGCAGTAGGTATTCATATTTGACCTGCCAAATCTGCGCTCAGTTTAACTTACAGTTGATTATTCTGGGTCGTGTACATAGTCTCTTTGTTAAGACATCTGTCATTTGAAATATCACCACACATCGGCGGCGCACCATAGGGGGCTGGGGGGACTATAGCATAGGGAGCAAGGGCCCCCTCCACCCTTGGCTGCCGCAAAAAAAAATAAAACAGTAAGAGCGTAGGGAAATGTTGAGTTTATTATTTAACCCCGGTAATTAAAATTATACGGATGAAAAAAGATTTGAATGTGTGCAGTTTTAGTGTTGGGGGGCTCAAATCCAATTTCAAGTGTCACATTCTGAACACGGCGCATTCGTAACGGAACTATGGCTAAGTATGGGCTCTCCCACGATATCCCAGGCGACCAGCAGTGGCACTGCGCACTACGACTCCTTTTCCGTCGTCTGCTCCACTGTGCAATGAAGAAAATTTACTTCATTTTTAAAGAAAATGGAGCCTGAGTGACGATGAAAAAACAGAAGCTGCTGGTAAGATGTGAATTTTAATCGAAACCTTAGTGAATCACTCAGAAACTCGCAATACTCTCTTTGTCAAACCTTATCTTAGGACGATTTCCAAAGCAATCCCGTCATTATTGCCAGCACGAAAAACGGATTTGGTCTTTTGGGCATTTGAAGACTATTTTAAATACGACAAATTTGTTAAGAATTGATGGCAAAAAATATAAAACGTGTAATAAGCATTACAAAAAGAAGTAGGTTTCGCGCGCAAACGCTGTGGACCATGAACAAGTAGGTCTCTTAGTATACGATTAGTAGTTAATTTGTGGTGGTATGGTAATGCACGCGCGCTCAAACCGCTAGGTCGTTGAGTTCGAATCTTTGGAACTTGCAATTTTTCCTGTTTGACACGTTCTCTGTTTTTTTTTTGTTTTTTTTTTGCCTTCTTTTCTTGGATAATACCTCAGGAATCAAGGAAAATGCTTTATTTTTAGAGGTAAAAACAGAAAAATTTCCTGGGCGGAAGGGGGGCAAACCCCCCTCCCGACCTCTCCCCATTCGGTGCTATGCTCATCTACAATTGTGGTTCACTTTGCACAAATGCTTACAGCCGGACAAAATGTTGGGCCCCCCCTTGTGATATCCTAGATCCGCCACTGTATAGTCCCCACTTTTTCAGTGCTACGTCGAACATGGTCTATATGCGTGCACCACAGGGGGGTTTAGAGGGCTTTAGCCCTCCCACTTTTTTCAGTGCTGCACACCCACGCTACAAACACGTTGAGTGAAACTGATCGTCAGTTGACAACCTGCAAACTTCAGAGATAACCAAAAGACTCGAGCCTTTGCGTTACCTTGTGCTGATTCCCTATTCCATAAGTTAACTTTCGTATTCTTCACCTTCACAAATTTAACAAGACATTAAACATGTGCCTTCTGTCAAGCACATGCTGATGTAAGCCATTTATCGTCTCATCTTGTAACTTTCTCATATTAGAAACGATTTCTCTGACTCAGGAATAATCGACAGTCCGTTATTTCCTCAGACGAATAACATTTTGTAACCTTTGTTTGAAGAGATGACGAAATGTCAGTTCCTCCCAAGCCAACCAAGTGTCCCTCATACGAGATATCAACAGGTTGAGTGACACCGTATAAAATCCAACAGGTAGAGTCTTTACCCAAAATCACAGATTTATTTAGACGTGAGCTTGGTTTGGTAGAAAAATTTCGACTTTTAAGAATGTCTATACATTATTTCTCTTTAAGACATGTAACTCCACTTTGCAACAAAATTGGGGCCAAACTAGATATGTTTGAATCCATTTTACTAGCATGTGTAGTAAGCTAAGAGTAAATAAATGATACGATTTAAAGGGCTATTTTTGAATAATTACATGGCATATCTTTCAAAATTCATCTTCAAATTTCTATGTCTTGTTTCGTTTTATTTCGTGTGGTTTTCAATGAAGCCATTTCGGCCAAATCTGGCACTTTGTAGCAGCCATACTGCACTTTTTCAAAATTTGGCCTTATAATAATTTATTTAGTCATTCGTAACCTCTTCGAAATCTAAAACTAAAGTCTTGCCTTTCCCGTTGTTTTTGCTAGCGCAGCATTACAAGAACTGCACTTTGTCGTATTTGCCTGTTCTCAGTTGCCTCAACCGCTATAGGGGTCCTCTTGAAACGTGTAATTAGCTTGAAAGGCGACATAAAAAACTTGTATTTTAGAGAAAAAGCGGAAGCCGTTTCTAATTACATTGCTCTCAAAAACACACTCATCAGTGGCGGATCTACGGGGGGTTCAGGGGGTTTAAACCCCCCCTTGGGCCAGGACCCAAAAATTAGAAAAAAACAAAAACGTCTCCAGCAAAACAAAAACGGCACCGCCAGCGTGTGTAAACCCCAAGTAAACCAACTTGGAAACAAACGAGAGGGGGGTTCACTTTAAAAATATTTTTTTTGCATTGTAAATTGCTGTTATGAAAATCAATGCGTTTCGAGTCTTCGTGGCTCGTCGGCAAAACCCCGGAGATCAATTGTGCGCGCGCTTCCGACGACACTTCTGAAGTAGCCAAGCATTTTAGATGGATCCACCCCTGAAAGAGTAGCTCTATAGCTGATTTCTTTAAGTAACTAGTTTCTTTACTCTAAGATATGACGTTAGTTTTCGGATTTTAAATAGACCTGGAACGCGAACTCATGAAAATACCCTCTAAAGAGATCGTGACGAATTTACCTATTATTCATACTAACGTGAAAAATGTTTTCTTTGAATGTTACAGGACTTTCTAGGAAACACCGTTAGATTCACCAGTATTTGCACACAGACAAAATAAATTATGAACTATTTCACCCCAACCCAGTATTCAAAGTCTCCACATCTAATAATTCAAAGAATTTATCCAGTAAACGTTTCCCAAGTACACTTTAAAATGTATTTGAATACTACATCGGTACGCAACCTGTAATTATTTTTAAACAGTTAGGAATTGCATCAATTACCTCCAAACTGGGCTGCTGCCTGAAATCGCCGATGTTTCGTTTACACCAAAAGACAAGGTCACATTTACCATAAAAGAGAAATGTAATATGCCAATGCCTTGCAATAACAAATAAAATTCAACTTGTTAATTGTACTTATCGCCATTATTTTGACATTTGTCACTTTGTGTTGATATCAACCCTTAGGGCTTATTTTTCATGACTCATATCTATTAATAGCCTCAAGGGTCTACTTTTCTATTCATACATTTCTCTACGCGACACCTAATTGGTCACCCATATTTCTTTTGTTCAGTTCAACGTGGTGCAAAATAGATAGGATATGTGCTTTGCCAGTTGGGAGAAAAATCGACGAGGTGATCAGCAGTTGACAGGTCTTTTTTGAAATTTGAAACTAAAAGAAAAATCCTTTGACACCAACAGACATTCAAAATGTTTAGGAGTAAACAGTATAAAAATACCCGGCGAGCAGTTTGGGCTCTCTTTCAGTGGCAGAGCACGGCTTTGAACAATTCGATTTAGTTTTCTTTGCGTTCCGTGCCATCTTAAATGACTAGAATGTCTTCAAACAAAGTTATAAATAAAAAGCATACTGAACCTTGTTTTATCTCATGTGTTTTAATATACTAATTACGACGAAATCATACTCTGAACAGTGTATTGATTTGTAACCACCGTTCGCCTTCAATTGTTTAGAGAATGTTTGAAGAAATTTTGCAAAGTCTTCTGATTAGATGTGTGTCAGTATAGCTATACGCGAGTTGAGATATACCACACCCGTGTCGGCGATATTAATTTTTCAACAAGTTCATTGAATATTGTTTTCATCTCACAAGTGAGGCACTATGATGAAACTACAGGCGACATGGCCATATTTAGGTGATTGTGCCAAATCAGGATACTTTTTAAAATGGAGATTTGCCACTTGAAACCGTAGCGTTAGATACTTGACCAATATAAAAACTTGAGTGTTTCAGTATTGGACGGACGAATACTTACATTGGGACCCTGCCCGGTTTGACGGAGTTACGTCCTTAATTATATCGCCCAAGAAAGTGTGGATACCTGACATCACTCTTTATAATGAGTAAGTTCTTTTAAAATGTGAAAAACTACAGTAGGCGTCCAACTTTTAGTTATCGTTAAACACTTGAAGTTTATATGATTCACAAACTTGTTTTTGAGGTTCTTAACAACGTTTGTTGTCCATCGTGTGGTAGCGGAAAGTGTTCTATCTTTTCGAAAACATTGGTCATGAATTTACGTCCCAACTACACCTCACTGTGCCAAAGGCCAAGAGAATATGTTCTGCTATGTTGAACAGTCTCCCATCAGACATTAGCCAAAATCAAACTAACTGTCTTCAAATCAATACTGGGGGTCTGTACCTCATATGAACACCTTGTTACTTCAGTTTTATTGATGTATGTGTTTCGTAGCTCCTGTCATGCTACAAGGCCGAAGCTCTTCAAGGTAACGAAAGTGAAAAAAGGCAGACCATGATTGCGGGGTCCGTCTCTATTATTGTTGGGAGTCCTTAAATCGTGACCGCCATATTAATACAGCAGGCCTCGTTCTTCTGCTGCCCTCTGACGGAGCTTCCTATAGTAACACGTAAAGGCCGCGCTCTTTTGCCACACTCGTATATTTGTATAGAGGCTTCCTCTTTTGAAGCCCGAAATCAGGTCGTTTTAGTACGAATAAGTCATTTTAAACAATTAGCTGTTTTAAGTTTTGTCGCAGGATGCAACATGAAAGACTAGCTGATTTGTTCTCTAGACAAGGTGGCCTTTTAATCTCATGATGATGAATGTCACATTGTTAGGCATTACTGTGTCGTAACTGCACAAACTGCCGAAACCCTGTAGTTGTGACAACTTGCAACAACATGCCAATCACAAATTGTCTTAGTCTGTGCACATTTGCGGTCTGTAAGTAGAGGGTGGTGAGCGTGTGATAGCATCTAGCTACTTTGTTAACTGCCAATCACACTCCTTTGTTTGGTATGACAACAGGCATCCAATTATCTACCAGGCTCGTAGCAGACCACGTGTGAACACAGTCAAACCCAGAGCGAATCGGTATACGTTCGGAAAGAATATAATGTCGTAACTTCGGTTGTAGTTGGGCGATTTTGGCGATTCAAAAACTAAACATTATCACCATTTGACGAGGATTTCAGGAATGCTATATTGGTTTATGTTCAAATTTGTTATAACTTAACTTTTATTTTTAACAGAACAGTCCAGTCAGGCTAGATGTTATCTTGCTGGAGATTAGAGCAATTATCGAACAAAAGAGAGCTAGCCCCCCCACCATAAATACCAGAATGCAGTCAATCAGTCGTGTAAGATATTGGGGTCATCTTCCCAACTTACTGTTGGCTATAGACTTTAACAAGTTAGGAGCAACGCCGTATGGTACAGGTTTTGCACACTACAGTAGAGTCTGTCCAAGAAAGAGTCCCACTTGCACTTTTAACCTCTGGGTGCACCGTTAGAAAATAGACGAAAATTTGGTAATAAGCTGTAAAAGTATTTCGACGTTGAGTTAAAAACACTTAGCTAGCTGCATGTGTAGTACAACACATCTGCGTAATAACCAATCGATTCCCAACCGAAAAATATTGCTATTTTGTTGCTTCATACTATCCATTTGTCTGATAGTGTTTTCGAAATATTGCAATGTCTTTTATCACATTTACTTGACAGCGTTGGACAAATTGGAACGACACCAATGCTTGGCTACAGCGTATCGGTGCATCCTGACGGATCCATAGCGTGGCTAGCGCCTGTACCCTTTACTAGCGCTTGTAATCTGAACATAGACGAATTCCCCTACGACCAGCAAACCTGTAACCTTACAATGGGCTCATGGACACAGCATGGACTCCAGTTAGACATCCAAAATCGGTCGGCGTCGGGGGACATTAGCTCTTTCAAAAATAACGGAGAATGGTCCGTTCATGGCGTGCCTGTAGAGAGGTAAGGGACAACGTTAATGTACACGAATCAACCGACAAATAAGTTAAATTAGACTGCACTCCTATCCCAACAAATGAAGCGTGGTATTCTACGCACGATGTCTGGACCTAAAACTAGCCATGTACTTGTCAGGTTCGCAAATCAAAGCGCTTTGAAAGAGCGACACATGACGAAATCGACCGAATAGGAAAGTTTGATGACAGAAGCAGCAAAATCTTACACGTCAACGGCAGTAGCACCAATGGCGTTGCATAACGCGACCTCAAAGACCACGACATCACCGATGGCACTGACCACAACGCCGATAATTTCGCCAACACCAACCACAATATTGGCAAAGAAGACGTTGCCTCAACCAACACTGTTGACGGCATCATAACGATCATCATCAAACATCCATGACGAAACTGATAAAGAATTATATATCTATACAATTACGGGGGCCAGTCGACAAGAAAAAAATCATCGAAAAATACGAAGTGACTCGAAAAGATCCGTCTAAGGACGTCGAATTATTATTCTACACTATAAACAGATGTTTCCAAATGACCGTCACAGCACTAATTTGAGCCTTGTCCGAATAAAATGTCACCATACTTGGGATAGAAGGCACATGTTGAGTGCTAATTTTAAGACAATCGAACGAAGCATAATGTTTACTTGTCAGCTACAGGTACATATAGGAAAACAAGAGATGATAGACACCAAGATTTAAAAATTGATATAATGATGCATTTGCTCTGTTTTGTAGGGAAGTGAAATTGTATGGTTGTTGCCCTGAGCCATACGCAACACTGACCTTCTCGATTATCATGCGGAGACGTCCGCTGTTCTATATATTCAACTTACTGCTACCGTGTGTTGTGATCATCGCTACTGCCGCCATGGGGTTTCTCCTTCCACCAGACTCAGGAGAGAAAGTATCACTGCTAGTCACGTGCATGCTCTCATTGACGGTGTTCCTGCTGCTAGTGGCGAAGACGATGCCTCCAAATTCAACTGCAGTTCCTTTGATTGGTAATGTGAAAAAGTTTTTTACATTAAATACATGAACGTAGTGCTTTCCCTGCAGCCGTAACTGTTATAAAGCTACATGTAAAATCTCACTTAGTTTCTGTGTAAATTTTGACCACGGCTTAGCGTACCATACGCTGTTGGTGTATGCAGGTCAATGCTAGCGAAAGAGGATGTCTGTGGTGAATGACTGAGAATTCATGTGAACAGGATGAGGTCATGGGTATCCTGGACTATGAACAGCTCACCATCTTCTTCTGCAGCGCATCTTTCCGGTAGACAAAGTTGCCTGGGAGTCAACAAATGGGCGATTCTGAATAGTTTACCAGGTCAGGTACCACATATTTTGAAGTTTTAGCAAGCCGGTGTTGGCCTCTTCCACAATTAACACTGATTCGTAAGGCGTTAAGGATGAGTACGTTTTTGAAGATGTCGATATTGTACCAATTGGCAGGTGCAAGGCCTTTTGAAGAGGACTGGTGTTCATATTAGCCAGCTAGCGTGCACGGCCGTACAGTAATATTATTTGTTTTCAGTTGGTTTCGCGTTTGGGTGATCAGCAATAAGCATTTGCTAGATTTACGTGAGATCTCGAGAAATTCGAACGGAGTTAAAGGAGAATGCCACCCAAAAAAACAACCTTTTTGTATCAATTTAGATCGAGTAGTTCTACTCGATAACGGCACGTCCGGTTGCGTTACCTGACACCTGACGGCAGACGGAGGTATTAAAATTATCCAATGACGACATTGGTTTCACACGCAGTTTGTTCAGCAGTTCACAACACGGGTTACTGGTGTCAGGTTATCGCTTGAGTTCATCGTTTAACACCAATAAATCAGCAAACTTCGATGTAAAACCCTTAAAAATACACCGAGTTCTTATAAAAACGTGTTTTTGTATTTCGCTGTTACGGATTTATTGATGTTTGGTCATACCGTAGCCTACAAAGTTTGGCAGGCCAATTTACCAAGGTCCGTAGCAGGAGTTTGGGGTCTGTTCGGAGATAAATTCGAAGTATTCCTCCGTGACATACAGACAGGAGAACCTAGATCTGTGTTGTTTATGTTTGTGATTTTTTAGTTCTAAACACACAAAACGCATGTTATCCCGGCAGTGGCTCGGAACCCGATCAGGCCCGTCGCGGCCGCCGGGACTGGCACGAACATAAATCAACTTGAGTTGGAAACTAAACCTCCGGTCACGAAAAGGCTATAATAGTGATCAAAAGAAATAATGTGCACGTAATTATTTATGTCAATTAGCCACAAAACTGAAAATCTACTTACTTGTCGGGTGCCGCGAAGTCGGGTTCCCTTTTCACAGACCGTCAGGGTAAAGGTTGTATAACAATGATTTGAATAAATATTTGTAATTCTAAATAAAGATTCCCCTAACATGTGACCATAGCATATAAAATCGAGTAATTGTTTCACAATAGCTTTCTGTAAGCAAACAACGAATTAGCATGCGCTCACACGGCCTCGGTGCCCGGTCAATTACAGTGTACCTTTGTTGCCGGTTTCTAAAGCCGGTAACGCAGTGGTTGATGCATTGCTGGCTTCTCAACATTTGCACTTACGAATACTGCAAAGGCATTACAAGTTGTATCTAATGAGACAGACTTTGTTTCAATTTCATATAAGCATTGGTTAGGATGAGAATAATTCATTTTGGAACAGAACGCAGAATAATAAACTTCTACATGACAACTCAACCGGCGCCAATTCCGAATAGTCAAGAGCTCATCCGACGAAGACTTCACGGGTTGGATCGATAGGTTCCACAGACTATCAGTTCTAACCGGAATACACTGATCAAGAAATACTAGAGAGGCGCCGTGAAAATGCACAGGCAACGGTACGTATGGATAGTTCTTTGGTAAGACCACAGGCGCTTGGCTTTATCGCAAATGACGTCACTCAATAATATTTATAAGAAAACATAAAGGTTGGACACTCAAAATCTGTTTGTTCAGAATTTTCTACTCAAATGTGCATGGAACTCCACGAAACTAGCACCGAACAACTCTTATAATACTTTCTTTCATTCGATCTCTTCAAATTCCCTTCAAGTGGTGATTTGGCGACGAAAATGACAAAAGAATGCCAAAATCACAAATTCAAGGAAGTGATTCCGTGATGTCATGGCAGACGGTCTTCGCACATGATGGACGCTCCCGAGCTAAATCCGAAAGTTTTAATTTCGCGCGGCTTTCGCCGTCAATCCATCGACTACTTGATCATGAGAAGCAGAGAGCACTTTATTGCCAAATAAATGTAATTACTCACATATTTGTGTCAAATATGAATTATCCTGATACTGTATTGATATGCGAAGTTTTTTGTGTACTGTGATTTCTTATGAAGATTTTACTTTTGGCCAAACCCATTGAGTTAACTCGTCGGTCACGCGCATTGTAATACTTGCACGGACTGCGTTTCCTGGCCGAGTGTGTGTTGTGCTTCAATCAAAAAAGTGCGTGATGTCAAGATGAGAAACAAGATACGCCAGTTTATGTAATGAAATTGTAAGTTAAGGGCTAAAATGAGCCGTCAGTGGAATAAAGTTACAAATTAATCATTAAAATACTAACTTTAACATTCTCAATTAGTTGAGTTTTGGATTAGAATTATTGAATTTGAAATATAGGTTGCTTGCTCAAACTCAAAGTTTCACCTACGACAGGCGTACAAGTTGAAGCACAACTGAAATCCGCCATGTTTACTATTTCATGTCCTTGAATTCAGAGTTTTGAGATTGTTTTGGAAATTCCATCGCCAATTCACCTCTCACGAATACAGTTAATGGGATCTAG
>NMRA01000453.1:329117-355540 GCA_002633005.1 Phoronis australis | reverse complement strand
GGTAAGACGGAATTCGTCACAAAAGTCACTCTCCTCGAAATGCCGGCCACAGACACGGAGATAAGTGCTATTAACAGTGTACCTTTATTTCTTCACTACCGCGAGCCACTTCTTAAGCATTTTGGGCTCTCGAGGAAGTCCAAAAAATGATATACCCGTTTTTTCACAGCTTCATAAATCGGACAAGCGGGAACGATGCACCGCAATATAGCGGCATTCACTCTGCAGACGAACCACTGACGTCGCTGTGTCGTTTCTCACCTTCCTCACAGGTTAACGCGACACCTCTCGGCAAGGTGAGGTCGACTGTATAGGAGGCAATGTGGATAAAGACCAATTAAGACGGTAAAAAAGACTAATTATATCGGATGGCATTCTCCTTTAAATAAAGTGTTACACTGTATAAAATTTGTCAACCTTCCCTATCCCTTGCGTTGACAATCGGGCAGTTAGTAGCACTGGCAGTAGCAGTATGTAGCAGTAGAAGCAGCAGCAGAAGCAGTAATAGCAGCAGTACCAACAGCAGCTGATTGAGTAGCAGTAGCAGTAGCAGCAGCAGTAGCAGTAGCAGCTGCATTAGCTGTAGCAGTAATAGCAGCAGCAGCAGTAGCAGAAGCAGTAGCAGCAGCAGCAGCAGTAGCAGCAGTAATAGCAGCAGTGGCAACAGCAACTGATTGAATAGTAGTAGCAGCAGTAGTAGTTGCAGTGGCAGTGGCAGTGGCAGTTGTATTTGCAACCAATGGCGTACTTAGAGGGAGGCCAAGGGGGCCATGGCCCCCCTAAAATTCTCCCAGATTACAATTGGCGGCTCGACGATGCGAATGTCTGACGGCCAAAATCCTAGCCAATACTCTGTCCTGGACCCTTCCCCCCAACTCAAAATTCTGGATCCGCCCCTGGCAGCAGTAATAGTTTTAAAGAAATGATAAAAATCATGTTAAAAATAGTTGACTAGAGGATTTAACTTAGACAGATAAAGCGTTAAAAAGAATCTTGACACAAATGGGTAAAAGAATAGTACATGTAAACAGTTTAAGATCTTAGAATTATTAGATACTAACAAAGTACCTCGACTTGAAAATATTAATACATTGCTTTGACGGAGGTCAGTTTCGAGATTGTTCCACAGCATGACACCAGATAAAAAAGTTTGTGAGTTTACATATGTGAACGCATTAGTTGTTCCGGCTCAGTCAAATAAAGCAGCTGTTTTCACGGCTGTATAAAGCGTGGTCTTTATGCCTTCCATTCATACAAAGAACGCCCAGACTGTGACGTACCGATTTTCTTGAGAAAAGTAATGAGTGAACTAACCTCTATTCGTGCGATGGAATGACGTTGTTCTGTTGACATAGCAAGCTCTGCTCTTCATGCATCACCTGTTAAGGCAATTCTGATAATACTGTGGAATAGGGACATGTTGCAGTTTTCACAGTCTGAGATGGGAAGTTAGACTGGTGAAATACGTATACCAGTCGTGTCTTTTACAAGAACACCCCGGATGTTTTCCTTCGTTGGTTTAGGGAAAACTCTGCCGGTGATATCGGCAGTGTTCAACTGGATCGTTTTCACCTGTTGTTTGGTGTTCAGCTCTGGGTCATTTCGTCTCCCAAGTTTACTACAACATTTCGACTTGTTTTATTATCAAGCCGAATATAACATCAGATACACGTATTCGTTGTGGAACCGTCTCATTGGATGTCAGTTTTATAAAGAAGAAAGAATTTCAAAATACCATTCCGGTCACTTTTTACTTAGTCGTTTTTATGTTTAACTGGACATGATCAATGGGACTGGTCTGTCACTACTGAGAACGTTAAAATAGCAAAGTATAATTCCAACTATTGACAAAAATGTTACCTCATTTCAGTGCTTTATTTTGCTCTTGTTGAGAATTGTCCTCTGCTGCTTTATCAAGTGTGCTATTTCATTTACTCAAATGTATACATTCATATTGCGTTACAACTGGATGGATGTTTTTTAGGAAAATTCTTTGCTGCTTCAATCGTCCTCGTGGTATTATCTACGGTCTTCTCCGTGCTTATTTTGGCAACACATCACGGCGGCTCTCACGGTAGAAGAATACCCTCTTGGCTGAGGAAAATCGCACTTGATTGGGTGGCTACAATCACCTGCAAGAAAGATCTGGTTAGACAAACACTAGCTTGTCATAAAGGAAGAAAAAAATCAAAAGTAAGTTATACGTAAGGGCATATGGAGTAAGTACATTTGAATGGGCAAAGAATTGTTGATTTTAAACAATTGACTTGAAATATGGCAGTCAAGAATGGATCATAATACTGGAGGGTCAAAAGGAACACTTCATATTCCTCAATTACAAAAAAATATAAAAGTAAACCAGCAGTGAGGGATTCGGGTATCCAGTCCTGTGATTACATTACGTTCAAGTGGTAGTGGTTACCGTTACATGCATGTACCACATCCTTCTCATTAAATCAATATCACACGTTGCCTTCCTTTGAGATAATGATTGGAAATGCTAATAACGACGTCTGGCCTATACGATACCTTACGATCATCACATTTATTTTTCATCAAAAGAATAACACTACTTCAAGAGTGCCCTCAGACATGAAAAGTTTAAAGAGTAGGTCGATGTCGACTCGACGTCGTTAGCCGGTTCGATCATTAAACTTTTCGAATATAGTTTAAAGTAATACAAGTTGAGCAGTATAAACAACACTCGACATGCAATCTGGTGTCTAACGTAACATCTGGTACAAAACTGTTAATTGTATGACACTTCTGTCTCAGATTCCTCCGTAACTACAATATCAAATATTGTTGATGTTTAACTATTAGGAAATTTAACAAGTTCAATGCTTAATTACCGTTGCCTTCATCTTTGTTATCTCTTTTCAAGTAAGAAACCGTTACACTTAAAACTGTTTATTTCACTAGAGAAAACTTGTAACCTAACGTGCAATATATATATATGGGATGTGATCCGCCACGTGAACAGTCTGGGTGAAGTATTAAAAAATCGGCCGAAAAAAATGAAAGAAACTTAGGAATTCGATTTGCATGGGATAAATACGTCAACCTACCTCGATTGGCGTAGATGAAGTAACATCCCACAAGACATTATTTCGCGTATCGACCGAGACCGAAGGTGGAGTAATGTCTCGTGGGATATTACTTCTTATCACATATATGTGAAAATATGGATGTTGTATACGTCACGTTATGAACTGTGAAATACGAGAGAGTAGAGCCAATTCGTATACCTTGGTAGAAACCACTATTCGCGGTAGGTGTGCAGTCTGCCGGTGGCATAAATTTGCGTGTGCAACGCCAAATTTAATTGGGCTCTATCATTTGGATTACCTAAAGTAATGATACAAGGCGTTGTTACTGATAAGGCAATTTTACTGCTCTAAAAGCATATTATGATTTATCGATGAAAATACCGACGCATGGTGATCAGGCGGCTATTTTTGGGCCTCGCTGAAGTTTCAGTGTGGGTCATCATAAATAGGTCAAGCGAAATAGCGTCTCCGGCTAACAATATCAGCCATGATAAATCTTGGGTCTCACTGGGACATTCCCAGATGAAATGAATTCTAGTATTCCAATGCATGTTGGATAACCTATATATCTACGCCACTCTCGGTTCGTTTTGTGTACCATGTATTTTGTTCGTTAACGGAATCCATTTTAAACCATCTGGGGTAAAGACAGGTACAATGGAAGTAAAATGAGACAACGGTACGCCGTGAGAAGGAATTACTTTCTACACATTTCCGAGGCGCTTCTAATGATGAGTTTCTTGAAATGCCAGATTGCTTTGCACTTTTGGAGGGCTGTCTGACTCGATTTACTGATTTACATAATTAACGTAGTTTGGATTAGACTTTAAAATCAGGTATTACTGGAACCACACTGTGTCGGTATTATCGTATCTTGAAGTAGTCTACAGTTACGCGTGGGAGGCCTTTGAAAGTTCAATAAATTAAAAGCAGGCGTGTTCGTTATATTTGCGCACGTTTACATCGAATTAAAAATTGTGCATCGTTGTTTTTTCAGGTACATCCACTTGAGCTTCTGAAAACATTAAGGGTGGCCCCGGGAAAAGAAACCCACATAAACGACCCCATTGAAGCTATCGGATTTGAAAGTATCGACATGCAAGTCGAAGACATCGATCGAAAGTCTTCATTGGCCGAATATTACCTAAAACAAATAATGCTTACGGTTTCTTACCTGCAAGCAATGTCTAAAAAGAAAGAAGATGAGGCAGTAATTTCTGAGGAATGGCAGCTGATTGGTATAGTAATGGATCAGTTGTTTTTTTACGTGTTCATATTTATAACAGCTGCTATGGCAATATACATCTTCACATACACTCCATCGTATGAACTATGAATATCGAAATGCCGAATTCATGAAACCATCTAAAACAGCCATGCAATGAAAATGTGTGTTTATTTGCCAAGGAATTCATGCCGTGTCCGCGGGTTTTGTCCTTTGACCACCTTATATTAATAGAGGTGCCCCGCCCGAAGGAGCCAAATAGCGTGGCCCTATATTATAATAGAAGGCTCCGGGACGATTCAATGTGTAGCGGTTTTATCGGTGAAGGGTCGCTGATTAGCGGCTAATACACGTACATGATGTATGTGATTAAAATCTTTCAACTGATGTTAATATGCAGAAATACTAGAATGGCAAAGGCAACCTGTTATTACACGTAGATGTATGTAGCGCCCCAAGTGTTCTAACGGTGAAGAATCTCTGATTATAGCTGCAAAGATGCGATTGAGTTATCAGCCTATTATTCCGTGTGTATGGCGCCCCTAGTGTTCTAATGACGGAGAATCGCTGACTATAGCTGCTAAGATGAGATTGAGTTAATCAGCGATTCTTGAGCTTTATGAAATCATTACACCGCTAGGGGACGCTACTTATACGGAATGAAGGGCCCTTCTGACGGGCTTCACTTGCAATTGCAGCCATTCTGGATATTAGCATCAATTGATAGCTCTAAATCGCATATTAGAGGCTAATCAGTGATTCCTCAACTTTAGAGCAATGGGGGCGTTATTTACACGGAATGAAAAGCTATTTTGACGGGGCTACTCTTGCGATTCCAGCGATTGTAGCGACTCCGCATATAAGCATCGATTAAAAGCTCCCAATCGCATGAATATTAGCAGCTAATCAGCAATGTTTCTTCTTGGGAGCACTAGCGGCAACCCTTACAGGAATAACAGACTACTCTGACGGGCTCCACTTGCGATTCTTCCACATATTAGCCCATTATTCCGTGTAAGTTTGCGATCCCAAGTGGTTCCAACGGTGAAGAATCGTTGATTGGCTGTTAACATATGATTGGAAGCTTCCAGTGAAAGCTAATATGCACAAATGCTAGAATCGCAAGGGAAGCCTGTTATTCTGTGTATATAGCGCCCCGTAGTGTTCTAATGGTGAAGAATCGCTGATCATAATTAATGAGATACAATTACGCTAATCAGCTTTCCTTGACCTACATGTACATCAAGACAGGCTATTCTGACTGGCTGCTATTGCGATTCTAGCGACTATCCACATTAGCTATTCTTCAGTTGTATAGTGAAAACATTACATCACTTTGTGCATGGCTTGCATCCCCATACACGTAAGGTGGCGCTTATTAGACTGATGTCTGGGTCGCTAATCTGCGACCGTATCAACGCTATTCTTGCTAATCTGAAGGGTAGCGGAAACCATGCTACTCTGCGATTGTAATGTTGCTAATTTACCAATTTAGGCAATCTTGCGAGCTGATGGCCTCATGGCGATCCTGCCTTTGATGGATAGGCATTCAGGGACCTACAGATCCCATGTTATGGGGACGGGATATTTCAACCTACTACTACAAACAGCGTTTTAACAAAACCTTTCAAAAGGCGGGCAAATTATCACTGATATGCAGTGGTATACATGAAAAAACGAAAACCTGTTAGAATATCTATGGGTGAAAGATATCATTCCCATTCATTTCCCACTGCAAAGGAAAATCCGCAGTTTCATAGTTGATGCCTCGCATGATAAAGCGGGAGAATATCATCCCAGCCGATGTCAATGCGCTAAAAAAAATTAAAAAGTTAACCTAATCAGACAATGGGAGGGGTTGAGATTGAATGTCTTTAAATAAATGGACCATTAGTTGTGACTTTCTGTCCATCAAATCTGAGTCGGGACCAAACGTAAGTAATTTTCTTACTCTCTTTTATACATGTACTTCAGAGAGCGCTAATATGAAAAGTCCTCTATTTTAGGGATAAAAGATATCTTTGTCCTTGGGTGGAGGTATGAAACTTTTACCTCTGTCTGTGGCTCCGTTTCCTTTTACACAACAGAGCACTGTTGGGAATGGGATATGATATATCTCGTTATTAAGTGGGCCAGTGTCCGGGTTCATGAAACAGTACCAAATATGGGCTCAACCAAGCTCCCTAAATCTACTGTGTATTTTTGGACTTGTGACAACATCGATTACCCTTTCTTGTATTGTTTTAGTTTCTTTACTAAGTCAACTTTTGACTTTGATACAAATCTAGAGTGAACTCTACGCTGAATTGTCAATGTTTCCGAAAATAATTAGGGATCATTTCATGCAACACCCCCAATTTAAGGACCGAGTCCCTGTTTATTGTCAATGAACTCTGCGGTCAGTTTTTAGTAATAAATATTATTAGAAAATGTCATTAATCAAAGAGGAGCTCATAATAAAGATGAAACGGTAGAAAAATATTGTGTCAAGAAAGACACAAATACGCAAAAACACTTAGGGACCTTAGTTGAATCCCTATTTCGAATTGTTTTATGCAACCGGCAACAGGTATCTGTCGTCAGCTATACAGTAGCAGCATTGTCCAACCATTTACATTTCTAAAGAGGCAACAGTGGTTAAAGCCTCACTTCAATGAAATTTTGTTATTTTAGATGTATTGGGCTGACCAGATAGTCCTAGCAAAGCCTTAGTAAAATAAGAAAACTCGATTTCTATCGCGCAAATATAAGCCCCTCAAATGATAAGTGAAGCTGCCTTTTTCGTGTTAAGTTGTGCAACCGCGAGATCCCAGCACAAACAAACAACAGGCCGATAACAGTTGTATTGAATGGGGGTCTGCACAGAACACCACTGTGTGCTGGTGTTATTCGCAGCTGGTTGATTAAAAGGTGATTTCCGCCGTGACGTAGACAAAAACAAGCCAATACAAAACAGTTCGTTACAATTGGCAATTTATTGCACTAATGGGCTCAGAGCAGTGCTCTTAACATACTGCAGGAACCAAATTTACAGGTGTTACAGTTCAAGATAGGCTTTAAGGTCTTAGCTACCTTTGGGCAAATGTCAATTAAAAAGCCTGGTTGTTTGTAATTGTAAATGATACAGTGTAAGTAATGTGTACCAATTTCAAGTCCGAGGATTCAAATGGAATTAAATGTGACTGGGTGATTTTTCAGTTTCAATTGCATAACCAAAACAAGTAGTTCAAGAGATGGGGTGTATGGAGGCATACGTTTGTACCATTTAGGAAATTCAATGCTGTTTCATAAATTCAACACTATATAAAATAAATTTAAAAGAAAAATCAATCCTTACTTTGAAAATTGAATTCAACTGTATAATTCAATCCTGTTTGTTTATTTTGATCCTGATTTAGAAATGAAATGCTATTGTTAGACTCAGTTCCGTTTTAGAAAATCACCCACACTTTTTATTGGAGCCCAGATAGATGTACCACAGGACATGTAAATCGGCCCCAAAAGTTTTGGCTAGGAATGAATCAGACACAGTTTTATGTACTCTCAAAATAAATGTTTATGTTGAAAATTGTGTGTACTTTGTAATTTGGGTTGTGTTATACGTTCTGCGATTTGTCATGTAGCAATTGCATGCAAGGTAATTTCAATGTTGGTTCCAGCTACAATGTAGGTTTCATTGCTTGTCTCACGTAATGTTTTTTTGTGTATTTTTTTATTCTATCTGATTGGCCTCAGATTGATGCAATTCAGGTCAAGTGAAATTTGGTTGGCAAAATTTGTTATTGAGTGTTATACTTTATGATCGTTACGGCTCCCGGTGCCGGGGAGTAGCAGATACTGGGGATGACAATACATGTAGCAATTATGTCCCACAAAGTAATTGGGCTTCATGTATATGTGTATGTATGCAGCAATTAGTTACTCCGTGTTTGAGAATTAGTAGCGACTAGTATCAGTTCCAGGGATAACTCCACCTAAACACGTTTTCAAATGCAAAATATGGACTATTGTTACTGAGTGTCAGAATGCTTAGTTTCAGCTTTTTTCACGAAGTGAATGTTTGAAATACTGTGCCTCGAAATTCTTGCATCTCATGAAGAGTGGAATCTGATAAATAAATTTATACCTCAATATCAGCCTCGAATGGTCAATACAACCGTGTAATAACCCATTTAGTTATCTCACTAGTGAGGTAACATTTTGGCGGGAATCGAGACCGGTTTCGAACCCGGTCCACATGAGTTTCAAGTCGTCGACTTTACCACTGCACCACTCAGCGGCTGACGTCATCGAACGTGAAAATAGAATACTTAAATGAGCACGCGCAACAATCGCATGTTCAACAAAGGGCATTGTACCGACATTTACACGCTATGAAAAATAAGACGCATAAGTTCCATAAAAACGATATTTTAATTCAGTGAAATTTATCTCTCATTTTCTCTCACTTGTAAATCACCGATCTTCAATTTGAATGCGGGTAATGTGTCGTCGGGATCCTTCAACTTGAGCATTATACTCTGTTACCAGTGGTAACTTACTTTAGCAGTATTTTCTCGGTCGAAGCTTAACATGATAAAATGTGTAGTAAGCTATAATAGTTGCTAAACCTTAATTTATAGATTCACTTTCTTTTCATTTTGTTTGATTTTCAATTGGTTTTGAGTAAAAGCATTATTTGACAAAAATAGCTCTGCTTTTCTAAAAGATCACGACCTCCGACGCAGAGTCCATTATTGTCACGCCGTGACAATAATCTTTCTAGTTTTCTCGCTATCATTCCAATGACAATTACAATAACATCTGTGTCAGAAGCCCTGATCAATGCATTGCCATTTGAGTTGGCTCAAAAGGAAGGCAAGAAGCATGCCAGCCTCTTCAGCTGCCACGGTACCACTGTAAGAAAGGGGAATACAGTTTCCGCGATGTGAGACAAGAATTGGTCCGTGGGTCTTTCCGCCATTCTTGTAGGAGGAAGGTTGCCAAACTGTCCTTAAACGTCCCGTTCTGCTCGTCATAAGTTTTTCAACGAGACACTTTTGGGTGTTAAAAAAATCATGTTACGTTATTCTAAGGAAATACGTTATATTTGGCCTTAATGAAACGCCCTACAAACAGGTGGGTTACAGTACATCTGACTCTGCTATTTTGTAATATTTACCTATAACTGCTATAATCTGTAGTACATTAATTAACTATTCCCGTGAATTTTATGAAATGAAAAATTTACCTTGTAAAAGAACCCAATCCAGTACTTGGTGTTCCTGACACTGTACGGTGTATTTGCCAATTGCCCCCGATCTTTGCGGACTGTCCCACTTTATTTTTTGCGCCATCCCGCTACACCATCTAAGTGTCCCGCGTTTTGACGCGCGCCAAATTAACATACTACCATGTACTGTTGTAACTGCATTAGAGAAAACTGTTTTGAATGAGCAGCAAACAGGGGCTGGCCGCACGCTACACTCGTTACCCTCCTCCATATGTCATTCTTTACAGTATTTCACACCTGTGTGTGTTAACTTTTGCTCTGTTGTGGCATTACTGTGTCACTATTTTTCCACTTGAAAATGAAACAATTGTGTTTCGAAATATCGTGTGTCTTTTAATCATATCTCTTGGTCAGTTGCTTTACCGATGTTCTGTTGAGCTTCGAAGTTTGTTCCAAGGGTGGAAAACGAATGGAATAAATATTGTTAACAAATTATCTAATATGTCGTACATTTTCGTACAAGCCAGAGTTGGTTATATCCGTCACAGGCCATTTAGTAACCTTTTAAGTTTAATCAAGCTTAGTCAAATTAAGCTAAGTATTTATTTTATCCCTTTATGAGATTTGGCGTGAATCCAGATACAAACAGCATGCAAACCAAATCCGATTTGCAAAAGCAAATAAACTTAACGCTAATCTATGGTCAACAATTTTGAATTTCTTTGCTCTTGAAATAGCTCTTCCAACATGGACCCTGTGAGCATCTATCTTTTTGGTTAAGGCAACATCACTAGGTGACATCTGACCACAACCTGTTGCAAAAGGGGGGATATATAACTTCAGTCCAATTTCTTCAATTTCTTCTCTAATAAAGAAGCCTTTGTCTGCCATGATTCCATCACCTTGTTTTAATTTACGCAATCAATGAGTTGCTGAAGCATTATCAGTAAGCCACTTGATATTGTTATATGATTATCTGCCACTGACCCCGAAAACAGCATGGATATAAAAGTAAACGGTTCCCTGGTGTCTACTCTTACAAAACCTTTTAGAGTGGTACTCGACTTGTAATCTGAGTAACACTGGCTTTGGCTTCTCAGAGAAGTCGGCTTTTCCACTTTGATTTCTGTGCCATCTATGGAGAGGAAAGTGTATGGAAATTCTTTCTTATACTTTGGCGGCACATGTTTGTAGAGAATGTTGCGTTCTGGCCAAATTGTAACAGATCCAAATTTGTCGAACATGAAGTTGATCCAATCCCTGAACAGTGCTGCATCATCCTGAGGAGATATCCCAAAAAGAGTTGCCAAGTGTTTGAAATCGTAAGCAGGAGCTGATCTTGCAGTGATATGTTCTACTGATTGTTTTGGAAAAGTTCATGGGAGACTCGAGCTTGTATGGGACTAGGACATCAAAAATATTTTGAAATTCTTCAAAGGTGAATCCTGTGGGGTATTCGAAATTATCCTTCAAGTGACTATTTTGAGCGAAGCAATACAAAATCCCATGGTGGATGCATTCTTTGTTTCAGCTTTTATTTTTCCTCGATGAGCTTCGTCAGTTAAAGTTTCCAACGTTGCTTCAAGGAGTTTGTTTTCAACAGCCATGGCCAGATAACCCAAACCTGATGTGCCTGAAATAGAAAACACATCTGAGACAGGCAATTCAGAGTCAAAAACTTCACTGCTGATTTACCTCACTGACGTTCAGAATGCTTCGATCAGCAAAGGTGAAATGTACTTAAACCTCAAAGACAGAAAAAAATATATTATATTAATTATTGTGCAAGGTTTTTCATGGATTTCCTTCTTATTTCTGTCTTGTTATCGCAGGCTCCTCTGGCTTAACCGCCCGAACGAGCTTCTGGAGAATCAAAGCCTTGTGGTGATCTGAACTTCCTACATCCCAGTCCTATTGGTAGTGCTATCGCGTACCATGCTGAGGAATATCAGTTTATGAAGATGACATTTGAAGATGCCAGAAAGCTAGAGAAAGACACTCGTGCCTAAGCTAACTGCTCTTCATGGTTTGAAGTGAGAAAACTGAGAATTACAGCGTCAAATTTTGGGAGGTTTATGCTTCGTAAGACTCCAATTACAGACAATTTAGTAAATTCAGCGATAAATCCCAAACCATTTCAGGAAGCTGCCACCACTTAGGGAACGTTCAATGAAACAATTGCCAAGAACACGTATCAGAAGTAAACTGGGAACCATGTTCATGACTGCGGAATTATAGTTAATCCCGAATTTCTATTCATTGGAGCTTCGCCTGATGGGAAAGTGTGCGACAATGGAGAGGTAGGGCTGTTAGAAGTGAAATGCCCATACAACATACGACACATGAATCTTCAAGAAGCCTTACAACTTACGAGAAAACGGAATCTCTGTTTTTGTCAAAATTTGGAGACGAAATTTTGTTGCGAAAACTAAATCATAGTCATTGCTTCTAAGTTCGAGGGCAGTTGTTAGTGTCTGGAGCATCTTTCTGTGATTTTGTGACATACATACACGTGCATATACAACGGATTCATCCCGATGTGAGTGCCATGATACAAATTCTCGATAAGAAGAATAAAGTGTTTACTGACCATATCGCCAAACTGCACCCACGTTCTACTGGTTCAATAGTTTGAGTTTCTGGATCACCGTTGTCGGTCCTTTAGATGAGCATTCAACAGAGTTTTTACTGAGACGTGAATTCTGGTCAGCTGTCATGGTGAAACTGAAACGGGTGAGGAAAATTGTAAATTGAATTAAACTGGTTTTTATAGTAAATTTTAGATTTGTGAATTTGCTACACTCGTTCTATTGTTTTCCCATGATCATTTGGACCTAATACTCAGAGACCGAACACCTCACTTGCTTTGAGTTCAGTAATCCAGTAACGCTATGCCGATTGAATATGTCAATTTTGGAGAGAGGTTCAGTTGGACGCCAGCCTACGGGTATATGAATAACAAAGAAAAATAAAAATGGTTTCTCATTTTTGCTACGAAACAAAACGATGTTTTATAAAAGTGTCCTTAAAACAACAATCGGGGGACTACCCCTGGGGCTAGTGCCAGTGGCAGTGCTCGGAACCAGCTGGTCTTGTCGAGACAAATGCCGCCAGGCGAGTGAAACCCCGTAGTTGAAATCAGATAGACCTAAACTATAGCCACAAAACTGAAAAATACGAAAATTGGAACAAATATATTTGTGTTTAGCCTTCGGATAATCACGCAACATTGCCACGTTGAGAAATACGTGTGGCCGTCCACACAGTTTTGTCCATAGCTTACACCTCTCTGCTCTAAATATAATAAAAACACATTCTTTGCAAGCATTCTCCAGGTTCTTAACCAATTTTATTATTAGCAACTACGATCCAGTTTGTCATATTTCGAATTGCTTCATATGTTACAGTTTCTTATGGTTTTCCCAAAATCTCCGGCGCTGTGCCAGTCCACTTCTTGGTTGATGGCGTGTCGGTCGTTTTCAGCGCTAATTCACTTTGTTTTCTTAAGTATGTTATATATACATATGGCTTCACCTATTCCTACTGATTTTTGCATTTCTACGTGTATTTATTTATTTTGTACAGGGGACCTTCTTATTAGCGGTCAATAACCTTTAGAAGGCCTCCTAATTGAAATCAAATTATTTAATCATTGTATTATTATAACTTAATGTAAATAAAAAGGTCTCTCTCTCTCCCTCCCTCCCTCCCTCCCTCCCTCGGCTAAAAACGATAATGCGCGAGTGAATTAAGTTCTTTTGAATCAACCATTTACGTGTGATATTTACTATGCATGTAGTAATATCAGCATTTGCAGAGTACATGGCGGGCAAAGGGAAAATCAAATAATGAGTCTATCCTGATCAAACTTAGAGGATGTGTAGATAATCACTGATATCTTGGCAATCATCTCCACCGCATATCCCTTTCACTGCATTCAAAACAGTTTCGAGCTGAAAACCGACCAAGTGATTGGCTAAACTTCTCAGTTGACCTGAATCTCATATCCCACATTTTATCAAAATTTGTCATGCAACATCTTTTCTGGAAGTTACTCTGTCAATCTTGGTAGTGTAGCCAACAAGGCCACTAAAACTCTGCATTGTTTCAACAGATAACCAATTTCCTTATCAGTGATTCCCACGAACATGGTAACTTGCCACTTTCAAGGACAGATTGAACTAACTTGGAATTACATGTGAAGTTCAATGAACTGAAGTTCACATACGCCCCACCAAATAAGGCAGTCTCAGAACATAATTTACCTGACGTAAGACGTAATCCTGACGTTTTGAACCCAGTCAAGTAAAATTTAAATGCAAAATTGATAATTACAATAACAATAATAGTAACAATAAGGTCAAATTTATTGATCTCTGTAAATTACTGATATTATGTGAATACATTACTGTGGATGTGGTCAATCTTACTCCTTCTCAATTCCTAGGGAGCATACAATGGGTGCAACTGCTTTCGGAGTACACTAATTAATCAAAAACACGCAATTCTGTAAAAAGTCTAGTCCTCAATTGCCCCCATGGTTAACCTGATTAGGAAAAAATCAAGATCCTATGATGTGACACAGTCACTGTGGAGTTCTATTCGTATTAGTAATTGAGTGTCCAAATCGTGTCATAATAGTGACAGATACGTCATCACTAAAAAACGAACACGGCAGGCCAACATAAAAAATATATATAAGCTCGTGCTCTTAACAATGCGTGCGTTCTGGCTTTACTGGCTAGCTTCATATGACGGAAACTTCAGGCCATGAAGCTGTGGAAAACAAAACTTCGAAATAACGTTCAATCCTTCAAGGTAAGAATAACATAGTTCGTTTCAGATTAAAAACATATTGCTGGAAACCAATTAACATTTACCAAGAGCTTTAGCATGTTTAAAATTTTCAAATTCACCGATTGATCGTTTGAATAGGGCGATAACAAATTGCAATATTCAATACGAGATTTGAGATTCCATTCGTAGTTTCCGTGTCCTCCTTTTATTATTAATCTTACTTTGAAATCGCAGTAGGTATTCATTTTTGACCTGCCGAATCTGCGCTCAGTTTAACTTACAGTTGATTATTCTGGGTCGTGTTCATAGTCTCTTTGTTAAGACATCTGTCATTTGAAGTGGCACTACACATCGGCGGCGCACCATAGGGGGCTGGGGGGGACTATAGCCCCCACTTTTTTCAGTGCTACGTCGAACATGGTCTATATGCGTGCACCACAGGGGGGTTTAGGGGGCTTTAGCCCTCCCACTTTTTTCAATGCTGCACACCCAGGCTACAAACACGTTGAGTGAAACTGATCGTCAGTTGACAACCTGCAAACTTCAGAGATAACCAAAAAGACTCGAGCCTTTGCGTTACCTTGTGCTGATTCCCTATTCCATTAGTTAACTTTCGTATTCTTCACCTTCACAAATTTAACACGACATTAAACATGTGCTTTCTGTCAAGCCAGTGCTGATGTAAGCCATTTATCGTCTCATCTTGTTACTTACTCATATTAGAAACGATTTCTCTGGCTCAGGAATAATCGACAGTCCGTTATTTCCTCAGACGAATAACATTTATGTAACCTTGGTTTGAATAGATGACGAAATGTCCGTTCCTCCCAAGCCTACCAATTGTCCCTCATACGAGATATCAACAGGTTGAGTGACACCGTATAAAATCCAACAGGTAAAGTCTATACCCAAAATCACAGATTTATTTAGACTTAGCACGTGAGTTTGGTTTGGTAGAAAAATTTCGACTTTTAAGAATTGCTATCCATTATTTCTCTTTAAGACATGTACCTCCACTTTGCAACAAAATTGGGGCCAAAGTAGACATGTTTAAATCCATTTTACTAGCATGTGTAGTAAGATAGTAGTAAGTAAATGATACGGTTTTAAAGGACTATGTTTGAATAATTACATGGCATATATTTCAAAATTCATCTTCAAATTTGTATGTTTTGTTTCGTTTTATTTTGTGTGGTTTTCAATGAAGCCATTTCGGCCAAATTTGGCGACATAAAACAATTGAATTTTAGAGAAAAAGCGGAAGCCGTTTGAAATTACATTTCTCTCAAAAACACACTCATTACAAAAAATATATACATAAATTGTGACTGGCATGCATGCTTCGTCTAAATGATAGATGGCGTCGCTGTTTGTTTACATGGAAACTGTAGAAGAGACTACCAGCCGAATCAACACAAACGTCTGGATTTCATAGCAAACATACCGAGTGACTGACTATGTCCGTAGCAAGGAGGGTCTGATGCCGCCGGGGGCCTGTCCAACGGGGGATGGGGGTTTGGTGCTAAACAGATGTCGTCCAAGGGGGCACTGAGCATCTGTTAACTGAGGATGGGTTACACAGCTACCACCCGGGGATGGGGGCGCCACTTAGTAAATTGGTCGACGGGGGGCAAGAAGGTGCTCGCTACGCCACTGGACCGACTACTGTCATTTCACCTCCACTACAAACTACGATTAACTACGATAAAATATATAGTACATGTATATATGCACATGTATGGCGAGCATCAGGAAAACAAATTTGGGTCATGTTTCCAACTGTGACTCATGATCTTGTGTCTCTTGTAGTCGAATGTACCGGGTGGTGCAAATTCTGAGCCTGTTCAAACTGAGCCAATGTCCACCGTGAAATGTTGAAGTCAATACCTCACTCAGATATTCTTCTAGAAGTTCTTGGGTGTTCAGGGTACAGAAACTTTTTGCTTGGGCAAAACCGCGACCAAATTCGCTTCGGTGAACATCGCATACATTGTATGATTTGACTTCACGACTGGTCCTGCTCAATCAAAAATTTACCTATTCTGGCTAGTACGCGCTCATATTCTGTCACTGGCCTTGATTTATGTGATATTTTCAGCATCTCATATGTTCTGAATTGTCTTCAGCTTGGCTGACTAAAGTCTCAAAGCTTTTGTGATCCCGCTTGTTTGATGAAAACTCTCTAAACGAAAACAAATGACCTTCGTTCTTCATTTTGTCGTTAAGAATAAGATAGCATCAAAACCAGTGTTTTGAAATAACAATTCTAACGAATTCAAACTTCAAAGTGATTTATTTCTATTGAATTGACCTGAAATTGTCAAATAAATGATAATGGTAGAAAACAAGAGGCTTATATGTACAACTGGCTCACAGGACATCGTATCTAGTTTTGATACTGATCGCGTAATAGTCATTTGAAAGGCCTTAGACATGATTTTATAACAATTCAAAACACATTTCTTGTTCAAAATTTCGTTCAATTTGTCTGTGAATTCTTCTCATCGTTTCCAAAATCGACAGTTTTGCAAGACAATTTTCATTATAAGTTGGTGTTGAGGCAAGATATTTTGCCTGAGTCATCAAGATTTACTCCTTAGCTGTTTGTTCAAAAAGGTTCGTACAGCTACAAGGTGCAATATGGCTTTAAGAAGGTCTCAAGATCGGCCACCAAAATTAGCTAGGAGAAGTGGTCAAATTTGGGTAAATGTCAAGTAATTATTTACAGTATACTTCTAGTTTTTCTAGCCACCAAATCACAACTTTCAATGTATTTTGTAATTTTCTTGTTTCCGTTGCTGAAAACAAAAAATACAATTCCGGGGACTGCTAATATGACAGATTGCGATCTAGTGTTCCAGCGGTGAAATTAGGGGTCATTGAGTGCACAGAATGTGGCATTTGGGTATTTGTTAGGATACCTATCCATGTACAAAAATGAAGTTGTTTTGAGTGTTGATAGTTTCGGAACATGCCACTGGCATAGCAAGGTGGACCATAATAGAACCACGACCCTATGCTGTATTCCCCGTCTATTTCCATTTCAATTTTATGTCTGGGTTCTGCTGTTCATTGCAAGATGCTACTCATTTCAGCCCCCTCCATCCAATCGCTAAGAATTTTGCGGCGGTATGCGAAAACTCATGCTGGCCAGTTCCTCACAATAACCGGAGTACATTGTAAATGCAATCAACAATTCGTAAACATTCACTTCATAACTGGCCGGATATCTGAGTATGATGGCGCAGATTCCCGAGTATGTATGACTGTCAAAGCCCTAATATGGCTTTTTGTTGTACCACTGATTCACAATGTGCCAAAGATCAGTATTGTGTGAATTCCAGCCAAGGTTCTGACCAACTGTGGACCGTGTTGTTTCTCAGTGCTGTGCCGCCGTTGTAAGTCACACTTTTCCCCACTGCCTTAGCTTGTGCGGCTAAGCCGTCATCCCAGTACTCAAAAAAATATACCTTGCAGGTATTTTTAAAAAGTAAAAATTTATTTTAACACAACGCAAAATTCTCATTAGATTTTGCCCGTCTTTGTTTCAACTGATTTTAAATATACATGTACGTATCTGGAAATAAAAATACTCACCTACCTATCCCACAAGTATATCTCATCTGAATTCCAAAACATTGAGTGTCGTAAGACATTTTTGGCAATATAAAATTTGTGTACAACTGGCCTGTCCTAATTTGAATTCATATGCCTCAAAATTGCATTGAATGACATAGGGGCCGGCTTGAGTGCTCTGACAGCGAATGTTGCCAGATTTACAAGATACAATGGCAATTAAAGTTATAAAGAACAAAAACCTCATAAGACTGAATTTGGCTACTATTTATACTTGCCGTGACATCTAAATATTTATATGTTTGTTTTCAAAAAAGTCCGACGACGTTTTAAGTCCTTCTTCACGCTTACGCACGGTTGTTGCTTTGTGAATATTTCAAATGAGATGGTAACGATGGTAACGACTACACCGCTTACCGTTTTAGGCAGAGCATGGTTACGCTGTTCACCTGTATTTCATTTTTATGTTGTGAACGGATCATGTCACAATCAGCGAATCAGTCGGACGAAACACATATCTAAGGGTGTCTCATTCGACCTGGTTCTTTTTTGAATATGCTAGCGACTTTCTCAAGGACATAAAACTCTTGAACAATGGAGATCACACTCTGACAACATTGGCGCTGACTAAAGATCGTTGCAATGCCAGCACGATTTCCTGTGGGACTTTCTTTCACTTGGACCAGAGGAAACGATTTAAGCATTCAGGTAAATTACATATTTTTACTAACTAAAGTTAAAAGCAGGACGATCGCCGCACAAATAAAAAATTTCATGTCCTATCAACGTTTCGTCTAATCATTAGACATCATCAGGGTCATATTTACAACAATTTAGGACAGCAAGTGCAAACAAACGGCTCAGGTAACATCCATAAAGAGAAGTGAGAGATACAGGGAACAATGTCAAGTAGCTGGTCATCACCATAGTTGCAGTGTCACTGAGCTCTGCATGCTATTCAGAGAATCCGTGGCATGCTGGTTCTGAATGGCCAATGACTCTTTAATGTACAGTAACTCCTTATTAGGTTCGCTGCAGACACATGGAATACTAACTGAATTGGCTTGGTGATTGCCTATATATGTTGCTTTTCTCTGAGGTGTGATGTTCTTTCAGCCTGTCACAGAGGGGTCTCTGTGTGACTCCGATATAGAATATACAACGACCATCGAACTGGTTCTCAAAATATGGGCGTGTTATATACAACTATTCCCTGCTTACACAGTAGATAAAGATTTAGTATTTCGTATGAGATCATTATCGTAATACGGGCATTCCCTGGAGTCCATCTTTGTGATGAAAGTAACTGCACAACACTTACGTAGATAATATATCTTTTAAACAATAATCGACTGTTACCAAAGCCCATTTGTTGTTTTTCCCCATACGTGAGCATGAAATTAGCTCTCCCAATCAATTCAATTAACACTCAAAACATTAACATCGTTGGTAAATTTAGTCACTTTGCCTTCATGGTTGGTTTTTGACGTTTCACTTTAGAAATCGATTGCAATGAATGCTAAGCATAATGAATTGTTTCGTCCAGCGTCGACACTCGAAATTAAAAGCTGAGGTGGACAAGGCAAGCTGACATGACGACACACGTTCTATTGGTCATTTTTCTTGTCATACCAGGTAATGTGCCATCTTGGATACACTAAAAGAATGATGTATGTATGAATTAAATTGTTTTTTTTTTGCTAATGGACCAACGTTTGTTATAATTTTACAGTGAACACTATATGGATTTTAATAGACGTACAGTTGTTCTGAAAATTGGGTCTAGTATACCTTTACTCTCAACAGTTTGAGATACAATGATACCATATTTGCGTAATTGGTTTTGATCCAGATAATAACTATTGAGTAAAATGTCATGACGTAATTATGTAGATCTTTTTTCAATCCTTGCATTTTGTCATGATTGAATATGTTTTTGTAAATATGTTTATGCACTCATTTTGATAGCATGCATGCAGAAACTTAAAATCGTATAAGTACTTTCTGGCGATTTCTAAGAAACGCTAGTTATAAACAGTTTTGTTGCAAGATTATTACCAGTTAAGCCGCTAAGTACCCTTTTAAACGTTCTACATGTGCACTCTTACATGTAACTTCATTTAATATGTCAAAGCGACTATTTCAGTGCTAGGATTTTCAGTGTAATGGTTTTAAAACGTCATAAACACTTCTAAATTCCAAGGTACAATTGCCTCATGCATATACGTGTACAAAGAACCAATGCTTGTGGGTGTAAGTGCTCTCAGTAATAGCTGCACCAAACTCAGAGGAAGCGTTGGGAAAGTATTCCATTTTCAATGTCATTGGCGAGTCTAAAGGTAAAATTACTTGATGATCTTGCCATTATACTAAAAATGACAATTTAGTCTTGGAAATTTGTTTAGGTAACCATGGCAGTACACGTCATTTCATGTCAAATCAACAAAGATACATATATGTATTGGACAGTAATTGTACGAATCGTCACATTCTACCACAAGCACAACGGCATAAGGCCCAGCAAGCAAAACGGCCAGTCTTAACCTGCAGTCACGGGGCTGCAATACCAAGGTTTCGTTTCGAAAACGTGTGCCTATGTTTATGTAAGCCGGGAGGTTTCGTCAACCGCTCCGCATATGAACGAAAACATATGTACTTACTAAATGCTAAAAAACTGTTGTTTCCCTCGAAAACATGTTTTCTGGATGAACTGCTTTGTGTTTGCATTAGACGTGACGCAGAGCAGACGAGCAGCTACTTACAACTCCATTTTTTATTTTTATGGTTTATTAATGTACAAGTGTAGTTAAAATAGATCTGATGAGCTTTAGACTCATTCAATGGATTGGCAGCGTGTTCCAGCGGGACGAACTCGTGACCTTGAATAAAGGAAACGGACACTTTTCCCACTAAGCAACACTGCTTCTTATGGATGAAAAACACTTTGGTAGATTTGAAGTTTGCATTGGCTTACGCACGAAATNGTTTCGTTTCGAAAACGTGTGCCTATGTTTATGTAAGCCGGGAGGTTTCGTCAACCGCTCCGCATATGAACGAAAACATATGTACTTACTAAATGCTAAAAAACTGTTGTTTCCCTCGAAAACATGTTTTCTGGATGAACTGCTTTGTGTTTGCATTAGACGTGACGCAGAGCAGACGAGCAGCTACTTACAACTCCATTTTTTATTTTTATGGTTTATTAATGTACAAGTGTAGTTAAAATAGATCTGATGAGCTTTAGACTCGTTCAATGGATTGGCAGCGTGTTCCAGCGGGACGAACTCGTGACCTTGAATAAAGGAAACGGACACTTTTCCCACTAAGCAACACTGCTTCTTATGGATGAAAAACACTTTGGTAGATTTGAAGCTTGCATTGGCTTACGCACGAAATAACTGGGATTCTGTGGATCAACAATGCAACAGTGACTTATCATCATATAACGAAAAAGCAGCAGTCAAATTTTTCGAGTTTTTACTGAAAGCTGACAATGGATTGTCAACGAAGATCTTTTGTTTGTGTTTAGCTCGGGTTACGGAAAATATTTTGCAAGTTTTTGCAAATCTCCCTGAAAGCGCCAAATAAAAGCAGTTGTTCTAAATTTCCAAAAGCAAGGTTGTCGTTTCAAATCAAATGACAACCTTTATTAAATTTTGGTGAAAATTCATAGACTGCCTAAATTTATGATTACGCGTGGTTTTTAGATTGCGTGCCAGAAATTCTGCTCTGTTGGTCATGTCTACTTGTACCAAGTCGTAACAGTCAATGGGCCCGGACCTGTTAGAAGCATTGGAAAAATGTTTCGTGATTGCACCCACTCAGCAGCTTTGTTTGCTGAAACCATTCAAACTTAAGCCAAAAAGATAAGTATTTAACGTGGAATCCATTGGAGTGTCCGTTCGCCGAATATATCATGTCAGTGAGACTTTAACATTTGATAATTCAGGACAAAATCAAAGTATAAGAGATTTCACTACTCCCAGACACCTTTAGGGTTCCGTCTTCTTATACGTTAAAATTTCTACAAAATGAATGTTAACACAAGCTAAATTTGATGCAACACATTCCTTAATGATGCCAATATATCATTATGTTTTCAAAATAAAAACCCAAATCCCCATACTTGTGTTCATAATAGTCATCAAGCTCCATCGCACAGTATTCAAATCAAAAACTAGGCTCAAATCATTGAACGGATCAGAGCCACTGTGAGGCTCGAGGACGAGGCTGCGTCTTCCACTGATGACACGTGGTGGCAATCATTAATTTTTCTTTAAAATTCAAAATTCCTCTATTATTTCTCAAAATAATTTCTAAAACCTCAAAAAATATAATTTAGGAGCGCTTCAAACTACACAACTTTTCGAAATTTTGCCTACACTTCACAGATCGAATCTTCTGGAATTTGATAATTTGTTGACACCGAAAATGCATTTTTGTAAGGAAGCACATTGGTGATGTCTGCATTTTCGTGCTCACATTCAAATACTAGTTTGTGAGATCAGCGACCATCTGGCGTCAAGATGAGGTCATCCGATTTCCATAAGATTTGGAGAAAGGGTGATTCTAAAAGACCTGTAATAAGTGGTCGAAAGTTAACGCGTTCTATCCAGTTGTAAGCTACAACGACTTTTACGGGGTTGAAGCCTGTTTTCACACCCTTGTATTCTCGATTTTCTATTTTTCTATTTGTACAGGTATTTATTTTCTACTAAACTAATAAGCATGGATTGATATGCATATGTTTTGAAAAAATATTTATAGTTGTTTCACTAAACTACACCGCCAGGAGCAGTTTTGAACGTATGTTATTTACTTTATTACATCTCATCTGCCCCCTCTACTAAGATACGGTTTTCCAATGATATAAAATAAAAACACTGTATGCCAACCTGCTTGTTGTGTACATGTATTTGGCAGCTCTAAGGCACTAAAATTAAGACTTTCAAATACTTACAGCACGTTTAAAACCCTGTCTTCGATATTTTTTTTCATATTTAGCAAAACACTAGTTTGAAATTGAGTTACGTCAACATTAAATATTCATAGATAGTCAAATACGTCGTAGATGTACCTGGATAAATCATAACCTTCATCAATTCATTGTAGTTGAAGTTGCTCTTTCTGAATGATTCGCATACTCATTGTATATGGCTCTTTCTTCAAAAAATCGGTCATATCCACCTCAGTGAAGAGGGCCACTGAAAAGTTTCCAAGTTAATTGTTAAATTCCCTGTAAATTTGACATGTGTGTTTGCACTCGCGGGCGAATATATGGTTCGAGTGCAACAATACATCTCATACTACGTGTGCAGTCAGCCGATGTGTTTCTTCCTTTCCAAACAAACCCCTTGTTGCTGATTGCCATGTTTCTATAAACGAACGGAAGTGAATTTCAGACTCAGGAAATTTCTACTGTTTGAACAGACGATTCACTTAATAACGTTGGCGAAGAATTCCAGCTAAGCGTCAAAAAGTGAAGCTTATTAAGGTTGGAAAATTATGCCAGTTCACAAACATATTTAATATTTGATGTTTAACATACATGTTTTTGAATTAAGATATGAATGAAACAAATGACACGAAGCTTGGGAAACAAAGAACCATGCAAATAAGTTGAATGTATTTTACTAAATAAATACACGGTGGTTGTTTGAAGTACTCTAAGGACAAGTTAACGTACATAGTGGTGAAATGAAGCATTGGACCAATACCATGAGAGAGGTACCACTCCCCACCGCGGAACCAACACATACCAAAACACTTAAATCGGCATTTGGCCTCCGTATACAATACATGCAATTTTCATTAAAATAGCGAAAACGTGAATATGACATGCATCCTACGCATTGCCTGAAACGGAAATTGAATCTTATAGCTGTATGAAATATTATAAGACCGATAGTTTGAAAGAAGACATCTCATTCTGGTATCATTTTGAAATACAGCTTTAATTGATTCAAGACTGTAGATTTAATTGCTGTACTGATTTGTGTTTTTTTGAAATGAAGACACTTACCGAAAAATCAAAAACGCACGCATCCTATCAAAGATATTTTATTAATACAAAATCAAAACAACAGCCAAAAGTCTTAATTTTCGTATCATTATGTTGAACAAATGCCTGCTAGTCCCTTTCATAATTCTATTTGGTACATGTGATAGTGAAACTTGCAACCCCATCATATAATGAAAGCCGCTCCAATGTCTTTTAAAATGTGATGGTGATCCCAATGGGAAAAGTCGTGAGATAGAATGTCACTGTCTACAGCTTGCAGTTGTTTTACAGGAAATTATGCATTAATTCAAATGCTCTTCATTTGTGTTGCAACATGATGTATATAGTGGCTGTCTTACACCCATGTGGCTCCAAAAATACTATAATAGAGAAGATCCAAAACTGCTGTGGCAGCAAAATACAGAATCCCTAAAAATATCAATGACAAGGCGGACACAAGGGTACACCAAGGAAAACGCCAAGCGATAGCATTGTTATCAAATGGCAATGAATACTTTGATTAACAAACCACTACAATCGTTAAACAAATTTGGAAACATCATTTCATGACATTTGCACAACTGCATAACATGGAAAAATGCATTGACCAGTGGCGGTCATAGAGGGGGACCGAGGGGGCCATGCCCCCCCCTAAAATTCTCCAAGATTCCATTTGACAGTTCGAAGAGTGTGAATGTCTGACGAGAAAAATCCTGGCAAATACTCTGCCCTGGCCCCCCTAACTCAAAATCCTGCATCTGCCCCTGGTGACCAGACTACTAAATCTAGTGGATACTGAGTATAATGCCGGGGGTCAATGTAATGGCAAAACAAAAACACCATACCCTGTACTACTACCAGTCAAGTGGCTACGATCATGACCGGTGGTTTCCCGTCGGCTTATCAAATAAGTTTTTTTAACTTTTTCTGGCAAAATGTTTCCTCTTTTCTGACTCGCTCATTTAACAATAGCTTTGTTAAAGGAGCTTTGCCTCCCAGCCAAAACCAGCCGGATGTGATTTCGCTCTAACAAAAAGGTATTAATTGTCAAGAATACATCACCAACTAGCGCCCTATTCGGAGACGATTCTAGAAACATTTATGATTTAATGTAACATACTGAACGCGGAACTATTCCTGGATTATCAGTGATGGTAGATTTTGAGAAGGTATTTCTGTCCTGAAATCATACATAAACGTGGTTATTTTTCAATCTTCGAAAAGGCTTCATTAGATGAGTTCGTCTCCTCAATACGGGATCTAGCACAATTTCATTACAGAGTACTTTGAAATTGGTCGTGGGTGCCGACGGGGGGGTCCGATTTCTCCATATTTGTTCACAATGTATGCGGAGATTGTGGGTATCTTGTTTAGGCAAAACCTTGGAATTAAAGGAATAAATTTAGGTATGTTATCTTAAAGAATAATGCGATAAGCCGATGACACCGTTATTATTTTCGATGGCACATGAGGGGTCTGAAATGAGTGAATTTGACACTTTTTCAAGAATGTAGGAAAAGTTTACATATAGATTATTACATGTTCTCAGTCGTTATCCCCCGTATTCGAGAACTCGAGTGGATTTTGGAGATCTAGAATTATCACCCGAGGGGCTAACGCCCGAGGGCGATAATACTCCAAACGCCGAGCAATCTTTGTCAAATGATGCTTTTACTCAAAACTAATTGAAAATTTAAACAAAATGGAAAGAAAGTGAATCTATAAATTCAATTTGGTGATCGGTGATTTACAAGTGAGAGAAAATGAGAGATAAATTTCACTGAATTAAAATATCGTTTTTATGAAAATTATGCGTCTTATTTTTCATAGCGTATAAATGACGGTACAATGCCCTTTGTTGTTCACGCGATTGTTACGCGTGCTCATTTAAGTATTCTATTTTCACGTTTGATGACGTCAACCGCTGAGTGGTGCAGTGGTAAAGTCTACGACTCGAAACTCTTGTGGACCGTGTTCGAAAGCGGCCTCGATTCCCTCCAAAATGTGATCTCACTAGTGAGATAACTAAATGGACTATACCACACTGTCATTCTGAAATGGCCAATACAACCGTTAAATAAGCGCGCGTTGAATAACATTTTGGCGGGAAAATCGTTGACGGTTTCGAACCCGCTTCGCAAGAGTTTCGATTCGTCGACTTTACCACTGTCTATGACTGCACCACTCAGCAGCTGACGTCATCGAACGTGAAAATAGAATACTTAATGAGCACGCGCAACAATCGTATGTTTAACAAACGGCAGCGTACCGACATTTATAAGCTGCAAAAAATAAGACGCACGATTTCAGTAAAAACGGCTTCTTTAATTCAGTAAAATTTATGTATCACTTTCTCTCACTTGTAACTCAACGATCTCCAGTTTGAATGCGAGTAACATGTCGTCGGTATCCTTTGACTTGGACATTATACTCAGTAACTAGTGGTAACCTACTTTAGAAGACGATATTTTCACGGTGGAAGCTTATCATGATAAGTTGTGTAGTAAGCTAGACTAATTGCTTAAAAAATATTTTACAGATTCACTTTAATTATTTAATTTT
>NMRA01000453.1:308688-329046 GCA_002633005.1 Phoronis australis | reverse complement strand
TACAGCCGGACAAAAAGTTGGCCCCCCCCCCCTTGTGATATCCTAGATCCGCTACTGAAGCCAAACATCATTTTAACAAGAATAGCTCGGCGTTTCTTAAAAGGTCACAACCTCCTACCCCAGGTCTCTGACACAGGAAGTAGTTACAAAAGCCGAGGCTAATCTAGAAAGGTAGATCGATTCATTGCAATGTTTATCGTTCAGCATATGATATAAATAGATTATTACGTGTTCTCAGTCGTTATCCCCCTTACCTAGTGGATTTTGCCCCACGGGCGATAATTTTCCAAAATCTACTCGGGCTCTAGATTACGGGGGATAACGACTTAGCCATGTAATAATAATAATAATAATAATAATATATATATATATATATATATGTATATGTGTATGTGTATGTGTATGTGTATGTGTATGTGTATGTGTATGTGTATATATATATATATATATATATTACGGTATAACGTTATGCCGTGTATGAAATGTTTTTTCACCGTAAGAGAATAACAGCGTTACTATAGTAATCGATTATAAAACATCAGTGCCATTTTTGTTCACAATATTTAGGCACCAATCACATGATACCAAAGTTTTTTTCGAAGAAAAATCGTTGAAATAGAAGGTGCACTAGTAAATGTAGTCATTCCGTATCAAAAATGGCAGCAGAGTTACTGCCTTGATATAAACACATGGGTTTGATTGGTTAAACGTTTTTTATTATTCTTTGGCCAAGAGAAAATCCTTATTAAATTGCAAAACGACAAATTGGTCCATTAAAATTCACCATGACAGTTTACAAAACGTCAAATATCCTTCAGGTAGTCACGAAATATGTGCATATATCATTTGAATTGCAAAACAGAGGACTATCCACTTCAGCTCTTTAGTTACTGTTTGAAATGTTGACACCGTAAAACGATCACTTTCGAGTACTCTTTCAAATCCATTTTTTCACACCGACATTTAACAGTATAATAGCCTCAATCCACTCCAACCAATTGTCATACAGGGGCGTTTTCGTTACTGTCTTCAAAATTCAATGTGTCGGGTGGGAAACGGCCACCGTTATCTAGTATTTTAAAGCGGGTCAGCTTTTGGTGTTCTACCTACTGTACCTTTTCAGATCTCTTTGTTCTAGTGCAAGTGGACTACATGACAATAGAGAATGCATCGATCGAAGTTAATGCATTTAATTTACCGCTTAGTTGACTTTGTTGATTTTGGCAGGGTAACAAAAAAATGGAAAATGCTCCGAAGACCAATACCGTTATTAAGAGATTTTCAAAACCCCTCGGATCAATAAGGCCACAGCCTTGCGTTCAGTCTAATAGGTGGAGCAACTTTTATCATTTGAGTAGTTTGATTTAATTCACTAAACACATAAATTGAGCTATACAATCGCAAGCGATTTTCTTTTTCTGAGGCTTTCCGAGCTTTTCAATTGCTAGGGCTTCACAATTTAGACTCGTTCACGCATCGGATTCTCGGCTCTATGTGTCTTTATGACGTTGGTGTTTACTCTGTAGTCAATTCACGCCTATTCGATAGAACTCGTCATTTCCGCACGACGTTGTAATGTACACCTAGTAATATACAGCATATGAATTGGACTTCATAGCAAATGAGCATGATTCATTTTTAATATGATGTCACAATTTGGACCCAATCAAATAAATTAAAATGCAAAAGTTGAAAACAACAACAACAACAGCAATAGTAATAAAAATAATAATAATAACAATAACAGTAACAGTAACAGTAACAATAATAATGATAATAATAATAATAATAATAATAATAATAGTAATAGTAATGATAATGATAATAATGATAATGATGATAATAATAATATTAATAATAATTCTTAGTTCAGATTTACGTAGCACTGTAAATTATTAAGCATTATGAAAGTTATTAACGGGCTATAAACCTAGCAAATCTTAATCCTTATGTACTCCTCGGTCGCATACAATGGGACCACGCGTTGTCGGCGCACACTCACTAATGCAAACGTGTAATTTCTGCAAAAGCCTCCGGTGCAAAATGACTTAATCGGTGAAAATCCAAGACCTTAGAACTTTTGACAATGCGAATGCCTTTGTATTCCTATTTGTTGAGAGTCCAAATTGCGTCATAATTTAGTAGCAGTATTGCTTTACTAAGATCCCAAGTCTTCTTAGTCTTCTTGAAATCTAAAAATTTCTTTTGATACTACGTCAACTGTGCAGCACTAGCCCAAACACATAATAATATTGACATGAATCCATTTTCCAGTATGCCTTTGTTCGAGCGGGGAGTACAATTTGATTCGAAATTTAACAGCAACGTACGATCCAGCAGTTAGACCTGTGCTCAATTCTTCAAGGGCTGTGACGGTGAAAGTGGGCATGGCCATCCATCAGATCATCGATATGGTAAGTCATACACTGCCGGGCAAACGTCTAGTTTTGTCACAAACTCACCCTGTTTGCTTTTCAAGCTCATTGGTGCGAAATCGGAATTTTGCCCTAAAAATCAGTTACATGCAGTTATGCTAAATCACTCCGTGCTTCATTTTTCGGAGATAGGTCACTTTTGCAATTGATACGGCCATACTAGGACTGAAATATCATGAAATAATAGCAAAGTCTTCGAATTGGTAATGACCTTGATCCCCAGTTGCTTAAAAGTGAAACTGCGTTAAACCTAATTATCTACACATAATTACCAACTACATTTCTCATGCGCGTTATATATTTTAAAGTTGTAGTTGGAAACGCCATAAGACTTTTTCCTTTCTCGGCATCTATTAAATAGCATGCGCGCCTTGTTGGAGACAGTGAAAAGTAGATGCAATGAAACTACCAGTTGCCATTTTTGTGTTTTTATCTATTTGGTATCAGCATGTCTTGCAAAGATGAATTGCAGAGTCGTCGGTCGTCAATTAATACTATTTCTGCACTCATGCAGTCGAAAATCTCTTATATCTCTTATATTTTTGAGGCATTGTCATTCGAGCAGGAGCATAAAATGATGATGATACCACCATACGAAAAAATCGTTAGTATTACCGTACGTTTGAATTTTCTTTCATCCAATTTGAAGTCCGACTTGATGTTGGGAAGGACTTCAACAATGGGAAGGACGGCCTAGAAATGGGAAGAACGGACATTCGAATTGGAAGGAAATATCCGAAAAAAGCAAAGGACGGACGACATTTGGAAAGGAAGCCAATGTGATGTATGGGAAGGAAAAGTCCTATTTCTGCGTTGTAATTTGTGTTGCGGAGCATTATATCAATTCCGCGTAAACCGATTTCACCTTACATGTACATTCAGATAGTTAAAAATCCCATCATAGGCACAGCTGGAGCCAGTGCCCCTCTCCCTACACAAGAAATCGGGGACAACCAATACTCATTAAATAGGAACATACAAGTATGAAGGGGAGGATAGGGGTGTACGCGTCTCCCAACAGGCGCAGATCCAGGATTTTGTGCAGCTCTCACCGCCATGCATTTCCTTAGTTTTTGAGGTTTGAGTTAGTTATTATGAGATGAATATCATAAAATCTAACTAAACAAGCATTTTGTTGCCAAATAGAAGCGATTTTTTTTAATTTTGAAAAAAAATTCATTGTTTCCAAGTTTCCCACCAAATGATGTAATGGGTGGAAGACGTTTTGTTACTTGATAATCAGTTGCAATGGCGGATCACAGCTGATCAGAAGACGAGGACAATTTTGAGCAAGAACTGGGGCCCGTTCCAACAAAACTGACTTAGCTAAGACAAATCTTACATTTCAGTAAATTTTAAAATATAAGTTAAAGTTGTCNCGAAAACTGTGATTATTGGGGTAACTTCTGATAGTGTTTTTCAGTGAAAACTGAGGTACCCGACTTTTAAGCTACCTAACGCGATAGAATTTGTTTAAAGTGCATTTTAGTAATTACCATAAGAAAGTAAACAAAAATGCATAATATGATCCAAATCCGTCACATAGGGTTTATCACCCCTGCATGGATTTTTGCCTGGTCTGAAGTGTACTGCACTCTTAAGACAAATCTTAAACTTAAGTCAAAAATGAACTTAAGTCAGTTTCTTGGAACAGGCCCCTGGACAATTATTATGCAGAGAGGAGAGTGGATACGGGCATCACACTCAAGCACTAGAAGAATCAGACAAAAAATTCGATTTCAATCACTACCCCAATTACGTTCACCCAATCCCATGAATAGCGACTATCTCAGTTTAATCCATGACGGCGCCATCAAGCCTTTGATGTGCCGAGGACTTCGCTGGATAGTCTGGGGTAAACAGTGCGCGCTTTCTCGTCCACTTGCGTGCAGTTCCTGTTACCGTAATATTTGCTTAATGGTGCGTTTCCATAAACTTCTTGAAAACGTGAAATCACGCAAAACCTTTCCTATCAGACGGTTCGTCTTTCAATCGAAAGTGCGCTATTCACATTAGGTAATGAATCTTGGTTGCGCTATTCACATTTAGGTAATGAATCTTGGTTTGGACTCCTTAGCAATAGGTTTTAGCCTTGTTATAATACAAATACAGCAAACCAGTTGTGACTATGTTAGAATATTTTGGTTTTTGTAGGATGAGAAGAATCAAATATTAAAATCTATGGTGTGGATGAGGCTGGTAGGTATACGATACTGCTTGGTCACCATACAAATTTATTTGTTGGAAGTGCTATTCACTTCAATGGATAATTAGGTGCCGTTGTCTATGCAAATAAAATGACAATTTATCTTCATGGTTGGTTGGTCTCCATGACAGAAACAATGGAAATCTACAGAAAACCAAACAATTCTATGCACTTCGGTTAACATTACAGTGTTCGTTTTCTTGCTGTTCTCGTAATTTTGGTTTTTGTTCAATCATGTTACCTTTGCACAGGATAAATTTACCACTTAAGTGCTTTTGTTTGAAATTATATTTTAGGTTTCTATGACTATTTAAGCCTTGTGCGAAAGTTGAATTTGAATCAAACTGTTTCATTTCCATTTGTTCTTTCCCAATATGAAAATTGGTTCCAGCCACTTAACGATAATTATTGCCGAGTAAGCAAATCAGTCATGTTATACACATTACGTGTAAATGGTTCTCCAGTGGTCTTGACATCGGTGGGTGTACCGGGTGTAATTAGATTTTTTGGTCTTTTAAACAGGTCTGGAACACGAACTCATAAAAATGCCCTCCAAAGAGATTGTGGCGAATCCAGCTCTTAGCCATGTTAACGTGAGATTGTTCACTTTGATTATTACAGGAATTTATAGAGAAAAACGTCAGATTCACTATTTTTGACACACAGACGAGCTATGAACTATTTCATCCCAACAAGCTTTTCAAATTCTCCGTCCCTAGTAATATATATGCGCGTGTGAATAAGGAGACGTGCTTTGCCCTGTAGGAGAAAATCAAAGAGGTGACGAGCAGCTGACAGGTCGTGTTTGAAATTTGAAACTAAAGGAAAAATGCTTTGACATCAAAAGAGATTCAAAATCTTTACGAGCAACCGTAAAAATACCGGGTGAACAGTTTGACCTCTGTTTCAGTGACAGAGAATGATTTTGATTTTGAATCATGCAATTCAGTTTTCTTTGCATTTCATGCCCCTTTAAAGGACTAGCATTTTTCGTACCAGAAAAGAAAAAGCATACTAAACCTTGTTTGATGTCATAAGTTTTAGCATATGAATTACAAAAACTGATCATATTAGAAACAGTGTAATGATTTGTACCCCTCGTTAAAACGTTAAGAGAATGTTTGAAAACGGTTTGCCAAATCTTCTGATTGGATAAGTGCGAGTAAAGCTATTGGTGAGTTGGGATATATGACACCCCTCTCTGTGATATCAATTGTTTAAGTACAGTAGTTCAGCGAATATTTTTTTAACTCTCAAGTGAAGCGCTAGGATGAAACCGCAGGCGACTAAACCATCTTCGGGTAATGTCGTCAAATCGGGATACTATTTTAAAAAAAGTGAAGATTTTCCACTTGAAAATGTAGCTTTGCCATTACCAAAATTTGAGTGTTTCAGTATTGGACGGACGAATACTTACATTGGGACCCTGCAGTATTTGATGGAGTTACGTCCTTAATTATGTCGCCCAAGAAGGTGTGGATACCTGACATCACTCTTTATAATGAGTAAGTTATTTTAATTTGTGAATAATTATGCGTCAGATTGTGTTTGAGATTTTTGATAACGTTTGTAGTCCATTGTGTGGTACCGGAAAGTCGTCTCTAACTTCGAAGACTTTGGTTTGATTTACGTGCCGAGTACACTGTGCAAAGGTCAAGAAATCATGTTATGTCATGTGAAACAGTCTCCCTGTAGACATTAGGAAGTCAAACCAAACGTCACTGCTGGGGGTCTGCGCCCCATATCAACTGCTTTTTATTTTAGTTTTATTTATTTATGTATTCCGTAGCTCCTGTAGTGACTATTTGTACAGACGTCGCACACTAGACCACACACCAAAAATACTCCCACGCGCACGACTTGCCTCTTTGTACACTATTAGAAAATAGATTTGGTACAAAGCTGTAAAAGTATTTTGATTTTGAGTCAAAAACATCTAGCTAGCTGTCTGTGTAGGACTTTAACACTGCTTATTAACCAGCCGATTCGCCATGGCAAATTTAGTATTGATATTTTGTTGTTTCGCAATATTAATTTGTTTGATAATACTTTCAAAATACTGCAATGCCTTTTATTTATTTACTTCAGCGTTGGACAAATCGGAATGACCCCAATGCTTGGCTATAGCGTCTCGGTATATCCTGACGGATCCATGGTATGGCTGGCGCCTGTACCCTTAACTAGCGCTTGTAATCTGAACATAGACGAATTCCCCTACGACCAACAAATCTGTCACCTTACAGTGGGTTCTTGGACGCAGCATGGATTCCAGTTAGACATCCAAAATCGGTCGACGTCGGGAGACGTTAGCTCTTTCAAAAACAACGGAGAGTGGTCCGTTCATGGCATGCCTGTAGAGAGGTGAGGGGCAACGTCAGCAGTGCAAAATCGAAGAATTCTAGTGGAGTTGGTCCATAATCATACTTAAACATACACGAATCGATCTATAAAAACAGTTAAAGTAGACTGCACTGCTATCCTAACAATTACTGAAGTCTCATAGGCAGATTTAGGGGGGGCAGGGCCATCTTGGCTGCCGCAAGCAAAATGAAACAGCAACAGCGTGAAGCGTGAGGAAATATTAAGTTTAATAACCAGGAACTGTAGCAGACCCTCAGATTGCGGAGGCATCGTGTTGCCTTTTTTAGTCTACCGATAGATTTTTTGGACAGAAGGTTCACATCCCCGGCCCCCCATCTTCGGGCGCTTGTGCACATACACTCACTCGCTCTTTGCCCAATTCCCCGAGGCAACATGTTGGTCCCCCTCCCTTATGGTATCCTAGATCCGCTACTGAGTCTGGTATATTAAACACCATGTCCGGGCACAAGCGTACCCATGCACTTGTCAGCTATGCAAATCTGACAGAGCGACACTTGGGAAAATCGACAGAAAAGTAGAGTTTAATCACGAAAGCCTTGAAACCTCAGACGACAACCACCATGAAACCAATGGCGATGCATAAGACGACCTCATACCACGACATCACCGATGGAACTGACAACAAAACCGCAATTCCGCCACCAAACTATAACAACAGTATTGGCATAGTTGACGTTGCCTCCACTAACACTGTTGACGGCGCTGATGCACTGACAGTGATGTGAAAATCGCAAATAATGACGAGGACAGTAGAACGATACCTCCACCAAAACCGATAATGCCGACAGTGGCATCGCCACCGTTATCGATCTTTTCACAAGACGCCATGACACCGACCAGGCCAAGGGACGCCACTGACGTCAAAACGACCTTGAAAACGACAATATCATCATTATCATTACCGTCATCATCAACACCAACACCAACATCATCATCGTCGTCAAATATCCATGAACATAACGGGGCCAATCGACAAGAAAACAGACGTCAAAAAATCCCAAATGATTCAAAAAGATCCGTCTAAGGACATTGAAGTTGTGACTTTACTAAGTAAACAGATATTTTTAAATGACACGTCAGCCACAATATGTGCCTTATCCAAGTAAAATGTCACGTGCTTTGTGCCAGTCTCAGGACACTAGAACGGAAACCTCTGAAAACAATCAACGTTTGGTTGTCTTCTACGTGTACATGTAGGTAAATAAGAGATGATATACACGGACTGAACTAATGATGCATTTATCCTGTTTTTCCAGAAAAGTGGAATTCTATGGTTGTTGCCCTGAGCCATACGCAACATTGACCTTCTCAATTGTAATGCGGAGACGTCCGCTGTTCTATATTTTCAACTTACTGCTGCCGTGTGTTGTAATCATCGCTACTACCGCCATGGGGTTTCTCCTTCCACCAGACTCAGGAGAGAAAGTATCGCTGCTAGTCACGTGCATGCTCTCATTGACGGTGTTCTTGCTGCTTGTGGCAGAGACGATGCCTCCAAATTCAGCTGCTGTTCCTTTAATTGGTAACGTAGAACACGTGTTTGTGTTTTTACATTAAAGGAGAATGCCACCCAAAAAACAACCCATTTTGTATCAATTTAGATCGAGTAGTTATACTCGATAACGGCACGTTCGGTTGCGTTACCTGACACCTGACGGCAGACGGAGGTGTTGAAATTATCCAATGACGCAATTGGTTTCACACGCAGTCCGTTCAGCAGTTCACAACACGGGTTACTGGTGTCAGGTTATCGCTTGAATTCATCGTTTAACACCAATAAATAATCAAACTTCGATGTAAAACCCTTATAAATACCCTGAGTTCTTATAAAAACGTGTTGTTTTGTTGCGGATTCATTGGTATTTGGGCACACCGTAGACTACAAAGTTCGGCCGGCCAATTTACCAAGGTCCATAGTAGGAGTTTGGGGACTGTGCGGAGATGCAGTCGAAGTAGTCCTATTCTTCCGTGAAATCCAGACAGGAGAACCTAGAACTGTGTTGTTTAGACTGATGATTTTTTTGAGTTCTAAACACACAAAACGCTTGTTATCCAGACCAGTGGCTCGGAACCCGATCAGGCCCGTCGAGGCCGCTGGGACTGGCACGAACATAAATCAGCTTTAGTTGGAAACTAAACCTCCAGTCACGAAAAGACTACAATAGTGAGCCAAAGAAATAATGGGAATTAGCCACGAAACTGAAAATCTACTTACTTGTCGTCGGGGGCCGCGGAGTCGGGGTTCCCCTTCCACACACTGTCAGGGCAAAGGTTGTACAGTAACAATGACTTAAATAATGTATTTGTATTTCTGAATAAAGATTCCCCTAACGTGTGACCATAGCTTTAATGAGACAGACTTTGTTTCAGTTTTATATAAGCCTTGGTTAGGATGAGAATAATTCATTTTGAGACAGAACGCAGAATAATAAGTCTACATGGCAACTCGCCCGACTTACATGTAGTTAGTCAAGAGCTCATTGGACGAAGACTTCACGGATCGGATCGTTAGGTTTCACAAGCTATCAATTCGAATACACTGATCAAGAAATACTAGAGGCGCCGTGAACATAAACAGGCAACGGAACTTATAGATAGTTCTTTGGTAAGCCGGAATTCGTCAGAGAAATCACTGTCGACGAAATGCCTGCCACAGACACGGAGATTTTTCACGACCTCATACTTGTTATTAACAGCGTACCTTTCATTCTTCACTACCGCGAGCCTCTTCCTAAGCATTTCGGACACTCGAGGAAGTCGAAAAAACGATATACCCGCTTTCTTCGCAGCTTCATATTTCGGACAAGCGGGAACGATGCACCGCGATATAGCGGTATTCACTCTGTAGACGAACCACTGACGTCGCTGTGTCGTTTCTCACCTTCCTCGCAGGTTAACGCGACACTTCACGGCAAGGTGAGGTCAACTGTATAAGAGGCGATGTGTATATAGACAGATTAAGACGTTATAAAAGACTAATTAAATCGGGTGGCATTCTCCTTTAAATACATGTACCTAGTTGCATCCGTGCAGTCATGAAACAGTGATGCAGCTACATGTAAAACACAATCAAGTTCCTCGGTGAATTTTGGCGATGGCTTCACGTACCATACGCTGTTGGTATGGGGAGATCGATGCTAGAGATGGAGGCTGTCTGAGGTGAATGACTGAGAATCCACATCAACAGGAGAAGGTCGTGGGTATTGTGCACTATGAACAGCTCACCATCTTCTGCGGCGCATCTTTCACTTGTACATAATTGTCTGGGAGTCAACAGATGGGCGATTCTGAATAGTTAACCAGACAGGATTCCACATATTACGTTTTAGAAAGTTGGCCTTGCATGGCCTCTTCAACACACACTTCAGTATAAGGTGTTTCAGGATGAGTAAATCTTTGAGGATGTTGAAAACTTGGTAATTGCCACATCTAAGACCTTTTGAACAAGACTGATCTTCATATTGTACATGTAGTTAGCGTGTGCAGCTGTATTGTGATCTCACTTGTCTTCAGTTGACTTCACGTTGAGGTGATAGACATCAAACGTTTGCTTGATTTGCATGAGGTGTCGTGACATTGGAACAGAGATGAGCCTGTTAAACAAAGTGTTATCAGATCGTTTAACACCCCATATCCCTCGTCTTGGCACTCGGGCAGTTAGTACCAGTAGCAGCAGCAGCAGCAGCAGCAGTAGTAGCAGCAGCAGCAGCAACAAGAGTTGCACCAGCAGTAACAGCAGCAGCAACAGCAGCAGCAGCAGTAGAATTAGTAGTGGTAGTAGTAATAAAGACAAGTCAATTTAAAAAGGTGGTGTAGAAAATTTAACATGCACAATTAAAACGTTAACTAGAACATGACACAAATCAGTAAGAGACTAGTATACAGGTAAAATAGGGGTATTAAAATTGTTCAATATTAGCCTGAACTTGAAAATATTCATAGATCGATACCTTGACCGTCCTACAGCAAGGCACCAGAGAGAAAAACGCTTGTTAGTCTACATCTGAGTAAGAATTAGTTGTTCCCGCTTAGTCAAGCAAAGTACCGTGTACGAATTTCTGTTGTCACAGCTTTGTCAAGTGTGGTCTTTCTGTCTTTCAGATGGCCCAGAAAATGATGTGTCGATTTTCCTGGGAAAAGCATAGTGTGAACCAACCTCTGTTCGTGCATTGAGTGTCGATCTAGATCTCCATATGTGCACATTTTTCCTGTTTTTGGTGTTGAAATACGTTGTTCTTTTGGCATAGATAGCTCTTCATTCTTAATAACGTTAGAGTGTGGAATTTGGACGTGTTGCAGTTCCTAGTCTGAGATGGAAAGTTATATTGGTGGAATTTCTCGACCAGTCATTATCTTTGTCTCTCGGGTGTTTTCATTGGTCGCTTTCTAGATAGATCTGCCAGTGCTATCGGTAGTGGTTAAGTGAATTGCTTCCACCTGTTGTTGTGTCTTCATCCCCGGGTCATTCCGTCTCCCGTGTTCTGTGCATTGATTGGCATGTGGGTATTAGCCTTTGGTTGTGACGCCAAGCGAGGCTGTCATGTGTCCATGTTGGTTTCTCCCGCTGGGGACAAGAGTGTAGTTACACAGGCGTATCACTTGTGGTTACTACTTTCACGATAACGATTCCCTGGCTTCTGCAAATGTCATTCACGACCAATTGCCATTTTTTTTCTCGAGTTCTGTAGCGCCGTTGTGTTTCGACGTTGTAGTTTTCTTGTAGATACATTCTCTCTACACCGGTTTGGTGTAGTTCAGATGGTGTTTCGTCACCTGCGTAAATTTAACAGACATTGTAAGTCCCCTCAAGTTGCAGTTCAATGTGATCTCGGCTCCGGTGCATTGCACTGACAGATATGATACCACCCCAATGCTTCTGGTGCTAATGTTGCTTAGTACTAGTGAGTGCAAAACTTCCGAAATAGGTAATGGGGTAGGTAGCAAAGTCCCAAGAAATTTTTAAAATGATGGCAAGATTGTGCACATACAATTTTATAACACAGCTTAGTTGCATGTACACTTTTGTTTTTGTAAACTCACCCTAGGCGTAACCGCCACTTCGTCTATCTCCAGTTGAGGGTCATGCGGAAGATATCGGCGCATGAATACCTGATGTCCTCTGCAGTCCATGTAGTACTTTTACGTGATCGCATAGCTTTAGTAATACGAGACCTCTTCAAGGGGTGGGTAACTTATTGATTTGGCTTTAGTCACTCACAGACATCAGGGTAGTATCATCAGCATATGATCGCCGATGTTATAAATGATCCATTTGTGCAATAGCCAATGTTTCGTCGACTTCAAATGGCCCTTTGCTAGTTAATGTACTATGTATATGTTAATATGATATAACAGCACCTTGACTTGTTTCATTATGTAGCCGACAATAACGTGAGATACGCCACCTCAATTAGCCTCCGAGTGGTGCAACTGTCTCATTTGGATGTCAGTTTTACAATGAAACAAGAATTTCAAAGTATCATTCCGGTAACTTTGTTATAAGTTGTCGTTTTTGTGTTCATGTGTTCCTGATCAATCACTATTGAGAATGTTAGAAAGGAAATTAAAACTATAATTCCACTATTGACATAAAATACATTCATTCATATTGCGTTACATGTGGATGGATGTTTTTTAGGAAAATTCTTTGCTGCTTCAATCATCCTCGTGGCATTATCTACGGTCTTCTCCGTGCTTATTTTGGCAACACATCACGGCGGCTCTCATGGGCGAAGAATACCCCCTTGGCTGAAGAAAATCGCACTTGACTGGGTGGCTACAATTACCTGCAGGAAATATATGGTTAGACAAACACTAGCATGTCATAACGAAAGCAAAATTTCAAAAGTAAGTTATGTTTAAGGACATGCGGAGTAAGAGCATTGGAATAGGCAAAGAATGTTTGATTTTAAGCAATTGCAAGTAATTTCAAACAACACAGTCACTCGCAGATCATGGCAGTGGAGGGTCAAGCACAAGAAGCACTTGATATTCCTCAATTACGGACAAAAGTGACCCAGCAGCTAAGGATTCGAGTATTACGTTCGAATGACGATGGTTACCGTTGCATACCACTTCCTTCTCATTAAATCAATACCACACGCGACAGTGTTGCCTTGATAAGTATTGTGATTCAAAATACTAGGACCGACTTCTAGCCTATACGATACCTTAATATGTCATCGCATTTAGTTTTCGAGTAAGGAATAGCAAAAATAGCAGTCAAATAGGAGGCCATACTCAATACAAAAGGGTTTAACTCTGTATATTTAATTAAACGCGCCCATTTTTAATCATCTGCGGTGATCGCCGTAAGGGGGCGATACTTTGTACACATTTCCGAAGCGCGTCTCATGATGCATTTCTGGAACCACCAGGTTGCTGTTCAGTTTTGGTGAGCCTCCAGACTCATTTTACCGATTCAAGTTCATACTGACTTAACTCCGGTCTAAGCGGAGAGTCGACGTTAACTGCGAAATTAACTAAACCGTTCATACTGGCTTCGGTAGTTAAGGAACATCGAAGTAAACGGCAGGTGACGCTGTTGTCGTCGAAGTAATCGCAAGGTAGCGCTGCACGCTGAGATTTTTTTCAATGTGACAATTTGGGAGCATTTACATGCCGGCTAATTGACATAAAACTTATTTTAATTTGACTGGAGATTATTCGAGCAAAATATAAGGAACTACTAGCGACTACACTACACTTAAAATGTTGACGATAACAGTGGCACCTGGCGATAACTTCGATGGGACCGAAGTTGACCATTCATTCGGCACCGCAGCGTCGACGCTGCGCTGTTAAATCAACATGTTAACTGCGGTGTTACTTGGAGCTGTTTACTTCGGTCCAGGACCGAAGTTAAGCGTTCATACTAAAGGCAATCCTCCAAACCATCGACGCGTCGACGTTAGTATGAAAGGCCCTAAAGTTTAGATTGGAATTTAAAAGCAACTGTCGCTGGAATCACACTGTCGGTATATCTTCAAGTAGGCTAGAGATACGTGATGGAGGTTTTTTGAAATTTCGCTTAATCGATAGCAGAAGTGTTCTTCATGCATATATGCACGTGTACTTCCGATTAAAAATTGTTCATCGTTGTTTTTTCAGGTACATCCACTTGAACGTCTGAAAACATTAAATGCGGTAGCGGGGAGGGACACTCACATAAACGACCACATTGAAGATGTCACCTTAGAACAAAACAACATGCAGATCGAAGACATCGATCGAAAGTCTTCGTTGGCCGAATATTACCTAAAACGAATAATGCTTGCAGTTTCTGACCTGCAAGAAATGTTCCAAAAGAAAGAAGCTGAGGCCGTCATTGTTGAGGAATGGCAGCTGGTTGGTACAGTAATGGATCAGTTATTTTTCTACGTATTTTTCTTTATAACGGCTACTATGGCAATTTACATCTTTACGTATACTCCATCATATGAACGATGAGTAAGTCTACGCATATCGAAATGTCGAATTTATCAAACAATCAAAAGCAGCTGAGTAATGAAAATTTGTCACAATTTCATTTGCCCAGTAGTGCGTGCCGTTTCAGTGGATTTTGCCCTTTCACCATCACTTTTTTACATATTGCATGGCAAATGAAATAGGCCTTATAATGAAAGTACAGTACAAAGTTAAACAAAATAAGCACGAAAATTCTTTGACAAACCTAGAACGTTTGTGGGATTTTGTCTCAAATAATTATACATGTGTCAAAGGAAGTTTGATTATGTTGTCAATGTCGTAGGATTCTGTGCACTGTTATTTTTCCAAAACATGTTTTACAACATTTTACTAAGACTGTAGTTATGTGAACCAAATGAATATTAGGTTTGTGATACTGCAAACATTAAGTTTTGTGACCATTTAGCCTATAAGTTTCAAACAAATAATATATTCCAGTTCTGTAGTGAACTGCATGGCCTGGATGATCGGGTCGTTCGTCGGTACCCTTATCAGGGCCTGCGCTGTTCTCAACAGCTGTACAACTGTTGTAGTAGCGACTGTGGTTACATGTATATGCTAGTGCGTTTTTGCCTTATGGAGAGATAGTAAAAGCTGTTGCTCTCTGGTCGATCGATCGGTAGGTGCTTGTCGTCCACATGATTTGTTTGCATGTGTACAACCTTTGGTGCATTCTATACTGAAATAGGCAAGACTCGCAAAACCACGGAAAATCAAGCAAAATGAAAAAAGCCTTTCAATTCTTTGAAACTCATGGTGATCTTGCGCGTGTTTGGGAAGATAAAAAAATATATACTTGTTATCAAAAGAATATCATCATTTGCATCTGCAGGGTGTAGACTTAAAAAAAACACTTTTTAGCGATTATTCATTGCCTCATCGACAAATCCGACATACAAGTCATGAAATAAATAAAGTTTGAGTCTAATAGTGGAATAAAAACTTACAAAAATTATCGACGTTGCGTCCGTATCTCACGGACTTCAGCTTGGCTTGTGACGTTATCGTTATTCTGATCTTGGACCCCTTACTCAAAATCCTGGATCCGCCCCTAATTTCGGTCACTATAGCATTTTAAGTTCTGAAAACCAACGTTTGCCTCGTCCAAACTTTAATCGCAAATAGAAAAGCGAAATTAAAGTAGTAAAATTCAACTGTTACATGAATGAAAACAATACACGTACGAATAGCGAGAATGAGATCAGACTTAAATTTGCATGCCATCTACCAGCGGCCGAGACGGATTCTAACGCATGCTTTGTTTTATCAGTTTCTCCGTTGTTCGGCGATGAACCAGTTGTGGATGCAATGGTTGTCAGTTGCGTTGTCTTGCCAGCTGTGTTCTTAGAGTATGCAACGGTGTTCAGTTGTTTCGCCTGGCTTGGAGTTGTGGTTGTTGCGAGTCCTGCAGTGGTAGTGACACACGGCTCATCGGGAGCCTCTAAACATAGATGCAACGATACACTTACCACAAGTAATAGCGGTTAGGGTCACTGTCAACGACATTACGTTTATAATGTTGTATACAGGTATCTTACCAGTCTTTGAACTCTTTATGGTGTTCTGTAGTTACCTCTTGTATTAAAATATTCAATATTACAAACTAAATGCAAAGTCGTAACAACGTTCAATCTAGATGTATACGTAATTTGTTCACAAAAAGACTGCAGTGTATCCAGAATGTGGTTACAGACAGCCCTTGTGGACTGTTCAGTTTAGAGTTACTCTGTTCCCATTATATTAGGAATCTTCTACCTTCGCTCTTTGATCGAACTTAGCCCAACTACGTCATGCATCGTGATTAGAGTAATGAACTAGTTGAAACGAGTTTTATAGTGATAAGTGGTCTATTAAAACAAGTTGCTCGATTATTTGGTATGAACGAGGGTTTGTAGGCGCAGTAACTGCACAACGTATGTGTTCAACATACGTATGTTATTCAAATGAAGACCGATCTCAAAGTAATACGGATCTTGAGAGAGCAATGTTGCTCGAGGCTGAAGATCGGGAATGAACACGTCTTGAGTGTTATACGACTAAAGCGTTCTTGGATGAACTTCAACTGGATGCCGAAAACAAAAAGTTCCAGTAGCAAGAAGTAAAAATGACAATGTTATTTAGAGCATCTATTGAATTCAATTTTTATCTAGCAAACTTTCCATTTATGATTATAGACCAAAAATACAAATATCTATAGTCTCTCCTTTCCTTAACTACAGCAGCAGAAGTTTAATATCTGTCACAAGTGAACTAAGACAAGTTTTAATTGGGAACTTTTCACATTGGCGCTCTCTAGTGTAATGAGAGCGCAAGTGACTTCCCATCGATATCGACTTTTTTTGGAAGACAGAAATCTAATTACTACATAGTGGTCCACTAGTGTTTAAGCAGAAGAATGAATTCCACTGTCGGCCCCTCCCATTGTTTGATTAGCGCAAGTTCAGGAATTTATTTTAGCTTGTTGACTCTAGCTGGGGTCGAAATTCTCACACTTTATCAGCAACGGCCACTGGCTTTGCCGGCGGATGCTTTTTGGCAGTGACAAATGTATGAAAAACGATGTCATCGTTCACCCATTTATATTTTACAAGGTTTGCCTGCCATTAGTATATCCCAGCGCACAGCAGTAGAAATTCACCGGCATTATAATAGCAGGAAACGTCTTAATTAAAAACTCTGTCCCATCTTGCAGAGTCTTATTTAGTTCTTCTACTTACTTCACAATAAATGGCGCTTTTTATTGCCCATCTTACCAGAGATTACCATTTTATGTTACTTATCTGTATTCATTATATTTTAATTGTATTAGTCGTAATAAATGACCTTATATCGCCTACCTCGGTCTCCTTTTCATCGCTGGTAACGAGCTTGCTACGCACGTATCATTTATCTATTATTCGGGACATATGTCGAGATAAATGACATTTTTCGTAATCCTCATCTTGTTTTACTCTGCAACATACAGCTCGTGGCGTACCCCGGTCAAAATAGATTACGATAAAACTATGTACATACTAGCAGGTTGAAACCCCTCATCCGCATTACATGGGATCTGTAAGTGGCGTTGAACGATTGTTCATCAAAAAACTGATCGCCGTCTGGCGGGTAACTGAATTTCAATATGGCGCGGATATTTCAAGTCAGGTATTCTGTAAGCTTTGTCTTTGTGTTCTATTTGTTTATCAGCAGTTCACCGTTAGTTATTCGTTAGCCCGACCTAAACGTTACATTTAGATATTTTTGTAAAAAATAGCAGTCGTATTCATCTATCCTAACCGTACGCGAAAACTTGGCATTTAAAACGAAAAGCCTGAAAGTGTTTTTGAGACTGATGAATTAATTTCAAAGTTACAAAGTTTCAATGAAATTCACTCTACCGTTTTTTGAGAATGTGTATTCCTAAGTTCAAATGAAGTCGATTTGTCGAAACAGTCGACTCGTCTACAACGATATCGTCCATATTCATTCGGTGAAAAGTCGGTTTGGACAACATAACCTGTACATGTCATTACCTTGTTGGTATTTCAACATTTACTCGCGGTATCATCTGAAGTTGCAGTGCACAGTTAACTTAATTATTACATGTACTACAAAGTTTTAATGTTGTAAGTCGGGTTTCGGTGACTCGAGTCAAACGGTCACAGGATCTACAGTTAGTAGGTCAACAGTGCATTTGTTGTGCAAAACATATGAACTACGGAAGCCACCTAGACACCAACTACGAATTGAGAATAGAAATCGAGTATATATGTGGTTAAAGCACCAGATCGAAACAGCGTATGAAATGGATAAGTTGGGTGTGAGGTTATCTTTAGTCACGGCGTGCCCGTGTTGGTGAAAACAAAGTGCCAGATGCCGTGCGGCGACTCGTTGCGTTGGCCGTACATTATTAGCGGTCGTAAGTACGCAGACGCACAACTCCCAAAACTACCACGGCATCTTGCTTTGTCAAATACACTTTGTTGATTCAACATTATGGCGACTCGGTTAATGGAGAACTGTGAATTGTGAGTAGATATACCGAACTGCAAATGCGTGGCAGGAGATTAGATTCTGAATGACACCTCAACTTTTGAAGTTGGATGTGTACTGTAGCAAACAAATTTCTACGCGGCTGAAGGTGGTTGGTTCTGCAAAAACTTTTTCCATGGGGTTCTCCATGAGTGAAATATATGCTAGCCTTATGTGGAATAATACAAAAAGGGACATTTTTGTGACCAAGGTTTGAGATAACATTTACGTCTCTTTCTGTTGCTTGTGGCAAGATGTTTTGCTGTGGATATAGTCACAGGCCTTGTTCTCGACAAAGGCTCATGGCCTTGATTGAATCGTGCGAGTCATACCCGTATTGGTTTTACAATGCATTTTTCATATTACAGCTTCCTGTGCATGTTAGTCTAACTAGTGCAACTAGTAGGAATCACGGTTAACAGGAAAGAGTCCAATGGCTACTTGTTCAAAAATTGGTTTTGAGGTTTTTAAATTTGCAAAACATGAATGAAACTAGGAAGTAATGAATTGAACCAGACCTGAATTGTGTACAGTGTTTTGCAAGAAGTTTGATTGACTTACACCTTCTAAGTAAACGCCTTTCGCGGAAAAAGAAGACAAAATACCAACATTTGTCATCTCCAAAAAAATTAAGTTGGCTAAATATCTTAAATCGAATCGTGTCTTTTACTTTCATCAGATTGGTCTGATGGGTCATTCACGGTAGTTGGCATTTTAGTTACTGTAGTTCAACGTTTCAAGTAAACACGACTTCACATCCGTCCATGAAAGACGAGAGGCGTAAATTCTCACAGAAGAATCCAAACCATCCAGCTAACATATGACTTAATTACATTCTCCTCTATTTGGTCCGATGACATAAATTACTCCATGTCAAAGTGTGACGCAAAGAAGTGAATCTTACCACAGGTTTTACACATAGCCGGACAGTATCTGGACACGAAATCATGCTTGCAATTGGATGGCCACCAGCCGTCCCCACAATTAGCATGGTTGTTTCTGCACGTGCTTGTACACCGTTGCCCAATGTAACCTTTCTTACACAAGCATTTGCACTTCAACTGGTTGACAGAAGCACAGTTTTCACATTGCGCTTCACATTCTGAAAAACAGATAGTAGGAGTCAGTGGCTTTCTGCTCGTGATCTTCAACACAGTAAACATTGGAACTTTTTCATACGCATATAAGACGCTACACTCTGAAAAGAACGATTTCAAGAATATTTGGTCAAAAATACAATTTACAATACCCAAAGTATTGAAGCTGCGCAAGTTAACTAAACGTACAAATAAGGCTGCGTTTCAGACAAGAGCAACGAATAGCGTGGATTTACGCCCGAGACTGCACTACAGACGGTATGCTTCTACGGGTCTTTATTAATATCATAAAAATGGTGTTAAATACGTCGAACCCGTCCGAAAATGCGTGGCATCGTGGAAATCTGTCATAGAACTCCAATGCCACTAAGACGTACAGCGATAGTTAGCCTTGGTCCAAACCTGTACACTAAATATACAGCTTTGCGCCGATATGGGTAAAAAGGTGTCCAAATAAACTCTGACAAAAATTTGTGTCATTAAAAAGTACACTCTTTCTTGAGAAACTTGCATTATTTATAGGTGTTAGGAAAATTGGCATTCTACCGTTATTCCGCTGCTAAATTTGAGGAGCGACCTTATGCGTGGGCTTTTGGCGCCATGAAATATAGCGTCAACAATTGGTCAGTTTCTTTTTTCGCCGATTCTTCAATCAACTGATCTCATTCCGCGAGGCTGTGTCCATGTCACAACAAGTTATCGAAACCGGTTTCATTTCATTATAACTTTTTGATATTTCAGTACCAGCAAACCGATTCAG
>NMRA01000453.1:278919-296182 GCA_002633005.1 Phoronis australis | reverse complement strand
CTACTGTCCTAGTCTATGGTATACAGGTGATAAATGCCGTCTGAGTAATTTTTGTGTTATATGCAATCATGAACACTGGAATCAAGGAAGACGATGTCATCAGCGTAAGTCTGAACAGTCAGGCGTTGGCTAATACCGACAATTAACTATCATGAAAGGAAATCCATGACCATATTGGTGAGAGTATGTGATGCAGNGTGATGCAGTGTCACATTTTGGGATCACGCTAGTGACAAGAACAATCGTACTCGCTCCTTTGAGTTTAACTGTGAGTTACAATCTGACAATATGTACATGACATATCTCACAAGGCCTCTGTCACTCTCAACTCGAAGTGCTTTTTAGAAGTAATATCATGTTTGATGTAGACGAAGGCAAATACGTGCTAGGCCTACTGAAAGTACCTAGAATAAGCGTTTTTATTAAATACAGCTTGTTCAAACTGTATCGACTGGATAGTTGATGAGGAGCAGCTTTTATGCAGGACTGCGTCATCTGTAAGTGAATTGATTCCTCAAGAATCTGCTCATATCTTCTCTTTCAAACTGCTACAGAACCAGTGCCTCAAGTTCTTCCCACAAGAAAAAAGTTAGAGTTAACTGCCAAAACAGCAATCCTTACCAAGGAATAACAACCCTTGTCTTGGTCCAGGTGTCTAGGGTGTAGATTAACCTGAGACTGGCCTTGTAAGTATTAGACAGGGTTTGAAAAAACGTGGTTCCCGCACCTGCAACACTTGAGGGAAATTCGTGTCAAGCCTCGGGCTTTCTTGAGCAAGGTTCATGAGATGACTTGTAACTATTTCGTCGAGAAAGTGCAATGGATTTCCTCCCCCTAGCCAGCATGCTGCTTTCAATTCCATGATAAGGTGCCGCACGTCTATCTGTATAACTTGTATGACCCTGTGAGTTTTACTAGGCGAGCCGTCATCTCGTTGGACTGGCTCAATTGTTCTTTTCAGAGCCTCGACGGGTTCTGCTGCACCAGTGAAACTTGCCGACTGATGGCAGAAATTTCTCGATCAATATTTTTCTTTCTGCGAGTGGCAGCGTTAAAGCTTTTGTTGGCTAACGATAAGAATCCCTGTGCCTGGTTGCATGAAACAGGCTCAAACGAGGACACAACTAATTTCCCTAAATACTTTGTGTATTTGTTTCGTTCTTTACTCCCAGATGTTATATTATCATTATATTTTTAATATGAGCTCCTCTTTGAATAATTGCATTTTTAATAATATAACGAAAACTGAACACTTATTTCAGTCAAACTAATTAGGTACTTAGTCCTTACATTAATTACGTTGCATGAATAGATTCATACTTATTTTCAACAATATTGAGAATTCAAAAAGTTCACTCTCGATTTGTATTAAAGCCAAAATTGACTTAGTAATGAGACTCATCAACAAGCAATGTTTTCACAAGCCCACAAATACGCAGAAGATTCAGGAAACTTAGTCGAGTTTCTCTTTAAGACCGTTTCTTGCAACCGGGTACGACTGTACACTACGTGACACTGCCTGCCAACCTCAATGAAGGCTTGTTTAAATCCAAACGTTGACGATACTGGGTGTTCGGTCTTATAATACACTTTGCTGTGATGGGTCAGAAGTTATTCGCGGCATTTGGCTTTTTCAGTTCATCATGTTTCTATTTAATTGCAATTCTCATCCATGCACGACGAATACATCGACAAACATTCATGTAAATAGTACATAGGCGGATTTAGGGGGGGCCAGGGGTCCCGCCCCCCCCCCCCTTGGCTGCCGCAAAAAATAAAACAGTAATAGCGTAGGGAAATTGTGAGTTTATTAATTAACCCCGGTAATCAAAATTATACGGATGAAAAAAGATTTAAATGTGTGCAGTTTTAGTGTTTGGGGGGAGGGGCTCAAACCCAATTTCAAGTGTCAAATTCGGAACACGGCGCATTCGTAACGGAACTCAAGTATGGCTAAGTATGGGCTCTCTCGCGATATCCCAGGCGACCGGCAGTGGCGCTGCGCACTACGACTCCGTTTTCGTCGTCTGCTCCACTGTGCAGTGAAGAAAATTTACTTCAGAGTATGGAGCCTGAGTGACGATGAAAAAAACAGAAGCTGCTGGTAAGATGTGAATTTTAATCGAAGCCTTAGTGAATCACTCAGAAACTCGCAATACTCTCTTTGTCAAACCTTATTAAGACGATTTCCAAAGCAATCCCGTCATTATTGCCAACACGAAAAATGGATTTGGTCTTTTGGGCATTTGAAGACTATTTTAAATACGACAAATTTGTTAAGAATTGATGGCACAAAATATAAAACGTATAGCATTACGAAAAGAAGTAGGCTTCGCGCGCAAACGCTGTAAACCATAACCAAGTAGGTCTTTTAGTATGAGATGAGTAGTTGAATCGTCGTGGTGTATTGGTAACGTACGCGCTCTCCATGTGTCAGGTCGTGAGTTCTAGTCTTTGGAGCGTTCAATTTTTCCTGTTTGACACGTTCATCGTGTTTTTTTTTCCTGTTTTTTCTTGGAAAATACTTCAGGAATCAAGGAAAATGCTTGATTTTTTGAGGTAAAACAGAAACATTTCCTGAGCGACCTCCCCCCATTCGGTGCTATGCGCATCTACAACCGTGGGTCAGTTTGCGCAAATGTTTACAGCCGGACAAAAAGTTGGTCCCCCCTTGTGATATCCTAAATCCGCCACTGTAGTTATAAAAGAATCCAAACCGACCACGCAACGTATGACTTAATCACCTTCTCTTTCATTTGGTAGGATGATATCAAACCACTAAGTGTCAAAGAGTGACGCAAAGAAGTAAAGCTTACCACAGGTTTTACACATAGTCGGGCAGTATTTGGACACAAAGTCGTGGTTGCAATTGGAAGGCCACCAGCCGTTCTCACAGTTTTCATGGTTGTTTTTGCACACACTTGTACACCGTTGCCCGATGTAACCTTTCTTACACGTGCATATACACGTCGACTGATTGACAGAAGCACAGTTTTCGCATTGCGCCTCACATTCTGAAAAACAATTTTCGCGACTCACAGTAGCGTTTTACGCGTCATATTCATCAAAGATAACACTGGAGCTTCCTCATACGCCATGTAGACCTTACAATGATGAAATGGGCGATTCGTATTGACGCAAATAAATTCTATAAACACAACACGTCGAATCCGTGCCGCAACAGAAAGGTGCTATGATATTCATAATAGAAATCAGTTTCTTGTAAAACCCCCAAGCATCAAGGACAAGTCTAATACCATGTTTGAATGGTAGAACATGGAATTCAAGAAAATGCTTTTAGATTACGCTTGAAATTGACACTCGGTGCTTACCGGCGGTCTGAGTAATACACAGCCTAAGTCTATGGAAGCGTATAGGTGCCACAACAACCCACAAACACCACGACTTCTGTTTCCGTTGTGTTGTGGATTTCGTAGTGCTGTGTATTCTGCAGGGGTAGTGATGTCACAATCCAGGAAAAGTGTTTTAAGACACATGTCGGCTTTTTTGTAGATTCTAGGATGTTGTTGCGACTGGGGGGATGTTGTAGAGAGTTTTAGAGTGTTGTAGTCACTGAGGGGGTGTTGTGGACTTTGTACGGTATTTGGCTCGGAGTTTGTGGGGTGTTGTGGCACCTATACGCTTCCATATACCACAAGACATAAAAATACTTACTACACCCTTGAACACCGTCTCCGTAACAGTCGCCTATGAATTATAAAAGTAACCATTAAGGTCGCAGGTGAGAAAAAATATTATGCCTAGTACTGTCTACCTATATTACAACTTCAAAATACCAACCACAGTGTGAGTTTGGGTTCCCCGCTGTGATTGTGCGCCGTTGGTTTTTCGCAAATTACATGTAGATACGTTGATGACAGTTGTCGAAAGCCAGTGTAACAATGTTACAATGACATTTGAAGTCGCAAACGACTGTCTTTTGACTTATTTAGGATTGAATGTTAGCGCTTTTACCCCGATCGTCGGCTGCGCTCGGGCGGTGTATCCGTAGCGGACGCTTGTATAGCTTGAATAAAGTTACGGGTCTGGATGAAACCTGACGTCACGAATCACGACTTTATGCCATTTACATGTATACCTTGGATTAAATTGCAATAATCCGACTATTTTACTTCTGGCACTACTACAGTTCGACAATTCCACTTTTTTGATGTTGTCATCCAAGCACCACTATCCCGTTAAGGTCGGCCTATTTTCACACAGACGTGTATATAAACCCACCGTCCGTCTGAGATCAGACTTACAGATACATTAGTCTCAACTTGCTCATTGCGTAAATATGTGTAATGCAGGAAACTGGTACATTAACGGAGAAATTTGTAATATCTTTGTAACGGGCTAGTTGCATTTTTTGCCCGGGAGCTATGTCCTAACTTCACTTGAAGAAATATGATAACACACATTTGTGAAACAAAGGTGATAGATAACGCATTGCAATATCCAAAAAGAAATTTGAGATTTCATTAGTGACTTTCGTGACCCCTATAATTACCTTACTTCGAAGTTACAGTAGGTAATAAACATTAAAAAAGTTACAGTAGGTGGCCATAATTGACCCGCCGAGTGCGTTCAGTTTAACTTAGGGTTGATTCCGGGTCGTTAAGACATCTGTCAATTGAAACGACATTACCAAGGCGCTGAGTGCAATTGGATGTCAGCTGACATCCTGCGAACTTCAGAGATAACCAAAACGAATCGAGTCTTTGTGTTAGACTACTTAAGGCCCATTCACATGCACACATTTAGCGCGAAACTACCGCGTAAATACCCGGAAACTCGCTATTAGTCATATTGCTTTATTTCTCATTCCCCCTTTGTCGCCGCCAGTCAATGATATTTTTCACCTTCACAAGTTTAAAGTGAAATTAACCTTGCGCTTTCTGTCAAGCAAGAGTAGAAGTAGGACATTTATCGCTGAAAAGATGGTCTCACCTTGTTGACCCTGAGTTTAGAAATGATTTCTCTGGCTCAGGAATAATCGGCAGTCCGTTATTTCCTCAGACGAAGAACATTTATGTACCTTGGTTTGAAGAAATAACGAAGTATCAGTTCCTCCCAAGCCTACCAATTGACCTATCGCCAGGACTTTGAGCCGTGACGGCTTAAGTAACCAATCAGAACGCAGCATTCTTGACACACCTTCGTTTCCAAGCCGCCATTTTACCCGACAAACGACAACGTTTCCTGGTAAAATTTATTGTTTGTTTGTCGACATTTCGCAAGGGGACGGACCTTGCGATAGGTCAGTTGTCCCTCATGCCAGATATCAACAGGCTAATACGAGTATCAACATTATAGGGCAAATGGCCTAATATCAATCAAAAGGGTTTCGACGGCGGGTTTATAGCCTAAAATCGGGCGAACGCGTTGAAGACCTCAATATTGAAGAATTAGTTTTACCACACTCGTTTGTATCAGCGTCTTTCAGATTCATAATAAAGTAACGGTGACAAAGTCTCACTTGATTTAACATCCCTCGTTCCTACTTACGACAAAGACCATGGTCACAAAAGTAGATCCCGGAATCACATCTGGTGCAGTTGCTTCCTTTGGTGTATGGTCTTGTACCTTGTAAATTTCCACTGAAAGAAATTAACAACTGTTGTGTTTAAATACACGACACGGTAATTTAGACCTGTTCAGAGTAACCCCACAAGTACCCAATACACGAAAGCTCAACTTAAAATTACACGTCCAGTGTAGGCATGTGACGTATGGTATTTAATGCATAATCATAAGTTTGTGATGTACGTCGTATCTCCCACGGTCAACACTCGGCTACTGGGGTCAGCGGGAGTACGTCAAATTTCAGCATCAGTACCTGTTTAGGTGTTAAATTTGAGGAAAAAATCTAGATCAGCAAATTTCTTATCTTAATCACCATGTCGTTAAACTGATGCAAAGTACCAGCCTGGAGTGAGCAATTGCCGTGTGACTACTCGGACGTGTGAGCGCAGTGTTTACTTGGCAGCCAATCGGCACCGGCTTTACTGGCCATTAAACTTGTAAAATAGGAAAAACAAATCCTCACAAGGCGATATTTCAACAAACAAAAGCAAGTTTTATCTCAAAACACTGACCTTCACACTTCAATTGCAATAACGCGCACCTGTGCTTGATTTAGCTGCCCGGACACAGTAAGCGACAAAGTAATTCCCCTGCAGTTGCCGCGACTCCTCAGTGAAAAATAATCACTTGCTAAATTGGCTTTGAATTTCAATTATGAGGGAAAATGTATTTTAAAACCTGACAAAAACTTACAATATATACCTCTGTTGCCTAAATATAAAGATCCCGGGGGAGTGTAGTGAATTGTATTCAATTGCAGTGTTAGGAGCATGACGTAGTATTTTTTAATCTCAACTGTCACACGAATTTCACTCATTCATGGGCGGCGCTGTACTGAAATAAGTTGGGGGGGGGCTATAGCCCTCAGTCCCCTATATGGTGCACCGCCCATGTTCATGAGCGGCGAAACACTGAAGTAAGTGGGGCTATAGCCCCCCAGCTCCCTATAGTGCGCTGCCCATGCATCCTGCCCCGCTGAACACAGATGTCCGCGCATGGCAGGCCAGGCGTTCCGGCTCTGCGAATGTTTCTGTCTGAGTGGGAATTATTCCGTTTACTTTAAACTCATTAATACTTATATTTTACCATTTGACACCATGCCAAGTTTTCTTACTGAAGTTATTTCGCCACCAAATGGTATTCTGTCGTTCATTGTTGGCAGCTGAGCGCCAATGGAATGACTTAATGTTATGACGTCGGTTTCATTACTTTAACCAATGAGAAGCCATATTAAACAACAGTTAACAGTGCTACCTTTCGTAGCACAGTGAATATAGCCTGGGTTCCCGAATGAATTGTACTTCGGTTTCGCGGTAATTAGCCAAGATGGCTGTGTGTTTTTCGGGTCGGAATCATGAGTGGCGCGTTGATTTAAACTTTTTTCGACTACGGATTATGTATTGGTTATGGGATAGATACTACTTGGTTCCTTATAACTTCTTCTAACTATTTAATAACACGGTTGAAAACGACGCTATGCTACTGGGACTTTTTTCTGCCCATCCAGCAACAGCCTTGGACGGTTTTATTAACACTTTCTCAAAGTTTCTGAATACGCGTGACAATAGACAGTACTTACGGCGGTCCATAGTGACAGACGAGATAGTACCCGTTGGTCCAAGATTTGCTTGTACTTGATTCTGTTAAAGGTTGACAGCGAACGAACGAACAACCTAGATATTTTGATTCCCCCCACACCACCTAAAGAAGAGAGGCATAGCGAATATTGATATCTTCATTCACAAGTGGCAGTGTTTTGTATCTCTTACCTTACAGAATTCAAAAACCCATCAAAGCACTCTTTCAATCATAAGTCAATGAATACTATCAACAATGGTAAACATCAAATCAATGAAAACATAACCATAAGTATGAACAAAACCGCATTTCCAGGTGAGAGGGCTTCTGAAGACAGTTGCAAGGCATTTAATTTATGGTGCTGTGCACTCGCAAAACTTTCAATCAAAAACAAATAAATTGTTCGAACAGCTGCTTTTTAATGCGTATACACGTTTACTGATATATCGAGCGTCCGTGTGAATGCTGCCTTTTTGTTATCACAGTTTCAGAACATGCCACTGGCGTAGCAATGGGGGCCATAATGGCACCAGGTATCCCCCAATCTATCCCCAGTCCAATTTTATGTCTGGGTCCTCCTGTTCATTGCAATCAAAGTGCCCCCAAGATGCTACTCATTTCAGCCTCCTCCCTACAATCGCCAACAAGTTCGCGGCGGCGTTCGCCTGGAACAATTTAATTTTTGCTCCCACTAACTCATCCTGACCTCACGGGTAAGCCTGGTTCGTCACCAATTGCCGGTGTAGAAGAAATCAACCAATCGCAAACATTCACTTCATAACTGTGTTACCTGAGTATAATGGCCGCAGACTCCCGAGCATGTATGACCGTCAAAATCATAATATGGCTTTTCGTTGTACCACTGATTCACAATGTGTAGAGGATCCGAATTGTGTGAATTCCACCCAAGGTTCTGACCAACTGTGGACCATGTTGTTGCTGCTGTGCCGCCGTTGTAATTCCTATTTCCGCCATGCTCAAAGTCACACTTTTCCGCCCATGCCTTAGCATGTGCGGCTAAGCCGTCATCCCAGTACTGAAAAATACAACTGTACCTTGCACGTATCTCTAATAAGGAGAAATGCTCTTTTTTGATCACTACGCAATTTTTTTACATTTTGCACATCGGTGATTTCAAATATACGTATCTGCAATATTTACTAAGTCTTGCCTACCCATCCCGAAAGCATATCTCAGCCGAATTCCAAAACAATCTGTGCTCTAAGTTAATTCTTTGGCAGTTTTTAATTCCTATAAAACGTGCCTGCCAATTTGAATTCATATGCCTCGAAATTGCATAGAATAACATAGGGACAGGCCTACGTGTTTTGACAGCGAATGTTGCCATGCTTACAAGATATTATGGCACTTAAAATTGAATAGAACAAAAACCTCACAAGACGGAATTTAGTTGCTAGGGATACATTTCAATGGATGCCGTGACATCTAAATATTTAAAGTATGTTTGTTTTCAAAAAGTCCGATGACATTTTGCGAATACCTGATTTTGTTAAAAGCCCTTTTTCACACTCACGTACGGTTGTTGCTTTCTGAGTATGTCAAATGAAACGGTAACGATTACACCGCATACCGTATTAGGCATGTGAACCCGGGCGGCTTTTGAGTCGTTATTTCATTATTCGGTTGTGAAGAAATGATTATGTCAAATTCAGAGAATCAGTCAAACGAAACACATATCGAAAGGTGTCTCATTCGGCTTGGTTCTGTTTTGAAAGCGCTAGCTACTTTCCCCGAGGACAAACAACCTACATTCCACACTTTGAGTAATATGAAGAGCACACCGACACTCTGGCAACAGTGTCACTGATTTAAGATCATTGCAGTCCAAGGACACTATTCTCAGGGACTTTCTTTCACTTGGACCACAGGAAACCGAAAGCCTTCAGGTAAATTACGTGATGCTAACTAAGCTGTTATTGACATTTACCCCGCTGTATTATACTACCGGTATAATAGAGGTGTATTGGTGGAGGTAAGTTTCCATAACTTGATTATACACACTGTTGTGTGGGTGCGGCCCTTATAAAATTCCGTGTTATACAAACTTGGATGCTGGTTGACAAGACTGGTGCTTCCAAAAGTTATGCACATACTCTGCTTATTCGTGCTCGACTTCATCTTTTATTTTGGACCACCCAGGCGCTACGATCGTTGAGTACGACTTGGCGTAAACGTCTTTAGCACGATAAGTCGTGTCGAGACCGGGATATCATAGGGTTGCAAAACATTAACTGAACTTGAAATGAAAATCTTGGTCCATCCAGGAAAGTTCATAAAGAAACTAAATCTATTGAAATTTAATTATAGACTGTTCGACGGATACTTGATGCTTTCTCTTTGTGCGGTACTTTTCTGAAAAGTGTAGACAACCCCAAAACTTGATCTTCTGGATAGACTTTGCACAAGTATCTAAACAGAGTCAATGTTTGTCCAGTTTCGACGTCATGCCATTGCCAGTAAAAAAACAACACCGATTTAATGCCTATTTTTTAAAGCTGGTACTTCGTTATGCATTTCTGAAAAGTATTACCAGATGATGAGTGACTCAGTTATTGGCACGATCGAATGTGCTCAAAACAGGTTATTTGCTTACTAATGATAAATTCATGAGCGCACCTAGCGTCAAACTTGAAAAGTGGGGGGCCTCGAATTTTTAAGAATGTGGACCCTTTACTAAGTTTCACGGGTACGTTCAGAGCTATGAACTGTGCATTCGCCGAATTTTGGCAGTTCCAGCCTTTACGGTAACTTTCGTCTCGTTTTCTACTTTTTTCGGAGTTTTTGTTTCTCTGAGGCGGACTTTTTGGCCCCGCAATTCGCCAAATTGGGGGTGCTGCTTCGAGCCCCACGAGCCCTCCCCCCTGGGTGCGAGCATGATATTTCTTGTTATCTGCGGTGACAAAGTTAGTTCTTCGATGATGAACAATGCTAACTGTTGACTAGACCTATATTGAACGCCGCAAAAGTGTAGTTTTCTCAACGGCGATCGAACAGAACGCAAGAGAGAACAGGCAGAGAATAGCAATTTGAAAGCTTTAATTCTATGTTTTGTAATGTGAAAAGGAAAATGTCATATAGCTACATTTCCGTCACTTCATAAAACTGTGAGAAAAAAAAAAACATGTCTGTAGAATCTACAAAAGCCTACAGGGTGCCGAAAGGTTTTGTTTCCTTGACAGTGCGGCGTGCGACCATTTCCTACTACCTTTGATAAAACTGACATCGGACTGTCTCTTTTATATCCTAATTAAGCAAATAAAACACTTATTTAAATTTCTTGGCACCTAAGACACACCATTACACAACTAGTGTATTACCTTCTAGGCCCTATGGCACCAATATTTGTATTATTACATGACATAACATTTCCTTGATAAAATAAATGTTGCTGAAGCTCTTACCATATATTGCATGTTAGCCACGCCATCACTGTGAACTTCTTGTCTCCTGTAATAATTATGCTTGTCAAGTATTTCCTTTTTCATTTGGGCTGTCATGATATCCGTCGCGGCTCGCTTACTCCGAGTTCCAGTGTTTGCGTGAATGCTGGTCGCCACGACAAACTGCCAAATGATTAACGTGAGTGGTGAGACGCAGCAGAGAAAGACATCCTTCCTTGACATGTTTTGCACACAAGTTTATTGCGTTACAGCTTTATCTACGAGAAGTTTACTCCCTCGGAGTGTGCAGAAATAGACAGTGCCTTCGTAATGTCAGCGGTCAACTGTATCATACTAACTATTAAAATTTGATAACATACCCTGGGCGTTTTGTGGTTATGTAAGCAACATGTTGGCTATGGTGTAGGAAAGAGGCCGAGAATTTGGAATTAAATCAAATTACCCTGCCACTTTTGTTTACGTCTGAATTACATAACTAGGGCCAGAAATGCTTGACACGTTCGAAGTGCCCTTTGGCAAGACCAAGTATCCCTAAGAGAAAATAAGCGGAATTAAACGATAGCGCTCAGAAATGTAAATAAATCCCCATTCTTTTCGCGCACTCGAGTCATTCGTATCAAACGTCTCCATAGCTTACTATTTGATGACACATTTTCTCTGATCATCAATGGTTTATAATCACTGCTCTCACAAGCGACCCACAGTGTTTGTCCGGAAGGTCATTGGCTCGAAGGGTCGTGGGAACCAAAGTTGACCATCCGACAAGTTTCCAGTAAGCGAATGCGCAAAATGCCGGGGCATATATTTTGTGCTTCACGGACCATCTGAAATTGTACCTGTATGAAGTCATTTATTGCAATACCAAATACACCCAGCATAAGCGGGGAAAATGACAAATAATGTAAACATGTAACATCGCCATAATCACCTAACTTGTGATTCGGTACCATGCACATACTTGCCTCCCAACTGAACTGAAAAGATAGTCGAGAAATTTTGTTAATTTGTGTGAATTGAAATTGGTTCCACTGTCAATCGTCTGATCGAATTCCACTGGCGGCTACACTGTCTTCGTTTTGGGCAAGTGCAACTTAGGCGCTTGGTTTAAAGCAACATGCAAGACCTGTCAGTTTTTCACAAACCTTGTAAGGAACTAGATGAGAACGATCTTAGTAAATGTCCATATTCAAAAGCTGTTTAGTTTACACGGAATGTGTTGGTTTAATGCCTTAAATTTCGATTAATTTTGTAGCCTCTTCATTCAACAAGATTTATAGCGTTTTGAACGACGGTCAAAACTTAACAGCGTGTCAAAAAGTGGCTTCAAAATCTATAGTTTTCATGACAGCTAGTATGAATCGCCTAGTTATATTCGAAACAGTTTATTAATACAAGCTAACTACAGATACAAAGAATACTTGTCCTCGTTTTCTTTTTCAGCAACATAATTCCTCCGCATTTCAAAAGCAAAGATAACAGCAATTTTCCTAACGTTAGTGATCGATTAGGCCTATTAACTAACAAACGGTTTTCTTCTAGTTCGTTCTGTACAGTCACATGACATGCAATTTTTTCCGAATGGTGACTATAATGGGTATCAACGCAACGCCAGGCAATTTTCTTTTGCCGTACTATACATGGGTCAGTCAATGATAGCTGAAATTTGATAAATAAGTTTTCTAACGCACTCGGTAGTTTTCTTGCGGTAAATCTAGGTATGAAAGACACGTCCTCTGGAGCCTGGAATTCTACTCCAGGGCCCGGTCTCCAATCTTTTTACTCGAAATGGAATTCGAAATTTGGTTTGGCATTTTCTACTCTACTTTTGGGCGAACTCAAGATAACTGTCTTTTATTCTATGTTCGAGTACACAATAACTTAGTACGTAGATAATTTATTGTCCTTAGCTCACAGTTTGTAAACCCAATATTAAAGCAATAAGTTCGAGTTTGAACTCGAAATTTCGAGTTTTTACTCGAGTTTGTAACACGAATATAAGGGTCTTCAATGGCAAATTTGAACTAGAAACTCCTCACCTATGCATACATTAAACTACAATGTATTCGAGCACAGTCTGATAACCAATTATCTTAAGTTCGCACAAAAGGAGCAGAGAAATTGCCAAAAACAGTTTCGAGTTCGTTTTGAGTGCAAAGATTAGAGACCGGGCCCAGGACTAGTGCAGGAGCTATCGAATGGAACATGAGATACATTATTGAATTTCTCCGGTAATATTATCGCATGGATATGAAACTAGTAAATCGCTCGTGTCGAAAAATAGATGTAGGAAAATGTCACCGGATATTTGGCGAATGATTAGCTAATTTAAAAGATTACCAGTGCGAGTTGGGTATCACGCAAACTTGCCCGTGGACCATCTTGTGTGTCCGTCATGATCCCGCAATTTTTGCTTTTATTTTGTATTTTTTATTTCTATCTGCTTCAAAATCAACCCTAAACCGAATGGGAGAACCTGCGTGCATTATGAACTGGCAAAAACACAACAGAGTGACGGTGAAGCGGCTGTATGTCTTGTTTATCTCACTTCGGCGATTGCACCAGTTCTGGGTGCGGGCTTACCTGTCTATCACCGGTTAACTGCAAACGAGTAATAAAAATGCAGTTTGCTTCAAGGAAAAACGCTTAAAATAACAAAATAAAACAATTTTTAATCAATCATCTTTTAATCCAATTCAAACACCATATACACTGACGAAAACTAAAAAATACATTAAATTTAAGGAATCTAACGAACCTCGAGATCTTAAGGTAGGTGTATACACTGATCAAATCTCCAGGTTCCTAACTAAAATGAGTAAAAAGGGAGNTATACTGTGCATCAAGAATTGAAGATTAGGATGATATGAAAATGTAAAAAACAGTCAAAATTAATTCTTTTGTGTATCTACCTACCTTAACAAGCTGCAAGCTTACTAAAACCAGCAATGCAGTCGTCTGTGTGTCAGCACTAGCGTGCACGGCATATGCTGACGTTTAGAGAGGTCCAGTGACACTGCGGCGCTGCCTTTACAGACAACTGTTTAGTTGATAGAATTTGGTATATCAACATTTTAAAATTAGTCTGGCTGTATACATCCACTCACAAAAGCACCGTGGATTTCCCCTGAAAATGACTTGCACAAATATTGTTTTGATCACAGAAAAACACGGTATTTTTCGACAAGAGGGCCTAGATTGAGTGCATATGCAAGAAACGAAGATGCCTCGCATGTGGTTATTCATGGACACCGTCCACTGAATGGGAACTAAAGCCCCGTATGTTGATGCATAAGGTGTGCTTTTGCCATATAAACAAAAGTACACCTGGTGCCGTGTAAGCTGTACTCGGATGTATCATTACACCACCCCCAGTGGTTGGGTAAATGTAAATTTAAACGTGCAAATATACCCCTGGTGCATACTTATTACTAATCAGCTCTTCAGTCACCTTTGCAAAAGTTTCGTTGTTCACTTTGAACGTTGAATTTCCATTGACCAGTATGTGATGAACGAGACCCGACCAAACCACTATGCGTTCATATCAGTAATGATATAACCAGTATCATTAATCACACACCGAGAAATAATCGAATATTGGTAAACAAGATGTTGAAGCAAATAATATTTCGGACGCCATCATTAATATGTGACTTGCATCGATACCACTACCAGACCACAGTAATTTACGAAATCCCAAAATTATTATTCAAGCGATGGCCCTGTAGGAAGTTATCGCAACATGTCCTACAAAGTAATCGGATGTGACTGTTAATTTCACCTCGAGAACAGAAAACACTTACTGTCTTAACTCCGCCATGTTACCCATAGTGCGGGACCAAATCATGAATTACGCATTGGTTACGACTCGACTCCAAACTGACTGGTCTTATTCGCTTGCAATAATTTCGAGGCAAATGAAGGAAATGTGGCATTTGTCAATTTTCAAACTATCATTCCTCTGTGAAACTTTCATTACTGGATGTGTTTTGCCACCAATCTGTCGATCTTTCAAGATATATTCACACCAAACTGTGCACAATTCTGTTTTGGTTAGCTAGCGATGGGTATGTAATGCCCTGTAGTACTGAGAGTATGCCTTATGCCGAAAGCCGGAGGCAGATGCATGCCTATTGATGGAAGGGTCTGGCTACGCCCTGTCTGAAGTTCGCGGCAGGGTGACATTTACGGTGACATACTTGGTCCGCGAGGCATAGCCATGAGGCTGAGATACAATACTTGAGGTCGTAGTCGAGATTTGAGAGTGGAAAGGTGGGGGCTAGCTGCTGACTGTATAGTACGTATATACTAGCTTGGACACGCTGTAGATGGGGTTTGGGCCATTCTTCCCGCCTGCTCTCCGTAAGGTCCCCAATTCAGTCAAGTGGATTACAACTTCAAGAAATAAACTTTTATTATGGGGGCAACAGAAAACTCCATAATTCCTTGCCAAGGAGTGGTACCCGGAGGAATACAGTTTTCCATTCCTTGTCTTCCAGAATTTAAACCAGAATCGAGTTCGCGTTGGAAAATATGTACACATCAAGTTTTCCGAGTCGAACTTTTTCAAAGTACCGGTACTGTGCCATCATTGGGACATTTTCTTAGAAGATCCACTCGTTTCTTGGATTACTGAACTCCTCTGAAAACGTTCTCTTAATCACATGTCCCAATGATGGCACAGACTCGTTTGACGCTTGAAAATTATTGTCTCACCCCGCTTCCTACGTTTCTTGCTCCATATCATGACAAATACGAAGTGTTTTCCTTTTCAACAGACATGCACTGCCTTACATTTCAGAGTTTGTGTATCTTTTAAGAAACTTGTAAGTCCCGTTTCTTTGAGTAAACGCTCAACGTACTCAAAACTATACCCTGCATTGGAGTCATCGCGTTCGTAAGGAGGGAAGTAATTATATTTGTGCTCAGTTGTGACTAAATGTTTCGTAGCGAACTCGACACAAGCAACGTTTGCTAGCAAAGAGGAGATTCTTCTACTGCAATCGGTGTAGATCTGAGGCTCAATACTAATCTGGCTGCGTGGTTGCTTTTGGAACTATCTCGCAAACGGCAAGTGTGTCACGCGTTTCTTACGCAGTCCTAGGAGAAAGTGGGGCACCTTGAGCCATGGGGCACTATGTTCCTTTGCTTGCCAAATCAAAATAAACTAATACTTTGGCACCAGATGTCACTTGCATGTGCTCCTGCTGGCAAGGTGTGAAACCATTTTGTATCATTTTCTGTTTCGCGCAAATGTGGATTTTGTAGCGTGTTGTTGATAATTCCCCGACTTCAGTAAAATTTCAAGGTATGCTAGTTTTCCTTCTGTAATAAACGATAGCCTAGACACACAGGAACTGGATAGTTATAATAATACGTGTAGGAATGGGCTATAAGCACCCATACATTTCAATGTTTAGAGTTGACCTAATTTTGAGATACTCTTGTTTTGCTTCAGAATTTGAAGATGGGGCACTATGAGCCATAGTGTGCGGGGCAGGTTGAGCGATGGCTGATAATGCCCCATCGTTATGTAAGCAACAACTTAAACAAGTTTTAAGTATTTTGATGCAACTTTAGTGTAGAAAATGATTAGAAAATATCAACGAAAGACTAAAAAAAAGAATGTATGACAGTGAGATTGTTCTTTCGATGACCTATTAGACATCCGTCTGATGCTGCATTTTTCCACTGCTGCAGCCACAGCATCAAAAATCGCGAACGTGGATATGCACAGCTGCTGACATCATAGCAGCCCTGAAAAAAGCTGATTAGATCGAAAAAGAACGTCAAACAACTAAAAATCAACCCGGCCGGGCACATTATCCATGACCTCACAGCCAAAGCGATCCAGTAAAGGTTTACGGAAAGGAGGTGGCATGTCCCTTGTCAGAAATTACTACTGCCTGATATGCAATGAACAATATGTGGAACCAATTACAGGAGATTGGATACAGTGCAAAACCTGCCTTGACTGGGCCCACGAAGCATGCACATCGTACATCGGGTTGGAAACTTTAAGCGTGACTCGTGTTTAGATTAAAACCAGAGTTAAACTGGTAGTTAGTTTATTCCTTATTTCGTCAAACAGTATCAAATATCAAGTTAAAGACATTCTTTAAGTAACCAAATATATTTTTAAGATATTAAATGTGTTTTATTGACTATATTTTGCTATGGATCAAAGTGCCCCATGCCTGGATCAAAGTGCCCCATAGTTAGGGTACTTTAAGCCATTTGACTGACTAACGTAAAATACCAAAAAACATGTTGCACTTTTTCAATTGTCTTTATTTTTATTGTATACAATAAGGACACATTGTAGTTTATTATCGTGTTTTAGTTTCTGGAATTAGTTTCATTATTTAGATGTTAAGACCAATAATTTCAAAATTGGCTCATAGTGCCCCACTCTCTCCTACTTGGTGGTGGTGGTGGTGACGGTGGAGGTGGTGACGGTGGAGGTGGTGATGGTGGTGGTGCTTTTGTTGGAGGTTGTGGTTGTGGTGACGGTGGAGGTGGTGGTGCCGGTATTGGTGGTGGTGGTGCTGGTGGTGATAGTGTTGGTGGTGGCGGTATTGGTGGTGGTAATGGTGGATGTGGTGGTGGGGGAGGCTGTGGTGTTGGTGGTGGTGTTGAGGGTTTTGGTGTTGGTGTAAGTGGTGAAGCAGTTGTTG
>NMRA01000453.1:186441-277694 GCA_002633005.1 Phoronis australis | reverse complement strand
CCCCCCCCTAAATCCGCCTATGAAGCTACACAATTTTGTGGCTTTGAGATAGCGGATTTGTAGGTATGGTAAATGAGACGCTAATTTAAGGCTCGTGCCACTAAGTTACTTCGATTTTGTCAACTCTGGTTGCTGGAGAGTCACGGTGTCAGTCACAACGACGCTGCGAGTCCCGTATGATAGAAACTTGATCCGACCCGAGTAGGCTTGGCAAACTTTTGTTGCAAGGATTTTGTCGGATTTAGAAAAATTGATTCCAACAGTCTTTTCAAAACTAGTCTGTGTTTGCGCGACGCCCTTGGCGCAGAATAAGTCGATCCGATGGGTGCACGCAGCCCTACTGAGGATTATATTGGATTTCCCGCGTTTAAACAATTGTCACGTGATATCACCTGCTAGGGGTCATTTGATGTAATACTTCCGGAGTTGCACTCTCAGTTTTTAGACAGTGGCTTGCACCTGTGCGTTGTCTGTGCGACTGTAGGATTTTGCTGTTGCTGATTGCAGGAGTCCAATTTCGCCTTCAACAACGAAGACTACTATACTAACATGTAGGCCCTCGAACGTTTTCTTTTAATTACGCGCTGAAGCCATTACGCTACGCCTAGGCATACGGTGAGTTATGCTCTGCCTCTGGACTTGTCCCGCATACCATTTTCGCTGTGGCGTTATTATAGCGTAGGTATCATATCCAACTGGTCCTGGCACAGGGACGTTTATCAGCCGTTCGACGTTACGCTATAGATATAGTGCAGCGTCGATCGGCTGATGAGAGTACTACTCCAGGCACCGATGTTACGTACTTGATCAGTTCATCAGTTGTAGTAGCTATTGGCCTACATTTTTAAGTGACTAATTTTCTGTCATATTCTGTGATCCAGGTTGGAAACAGATTCTTCCCCATCACAGACACAGGTGAAACAACTGCACACCCTTGCGTGCTATACCCATATGCACTTTTATCGTCAACTTTATTGAGGTGATAGAATCTGGTGGTGTGCACGCTTTGGCGAAAACTTAATAGTAACTTAATAATTACCATAGCACCTGATCCAACCACATTCAGACACTTTACACAGACAATATGCAATGCAAGTGACTGGATAACTCAATCCAATTTCAATGTGTAATTGTTTTTAAGGTTCTTTTCACTAAAAATGTCTGTAGTCGTAAGAGACAATGCCAGAGTGTGGTTAAAGTCTAAGTTCCCTTGCTTTTTGCACAGTGTGCACACTTGTCATGTGAGTTGCCTTCCACCCCTGAATACACTTAAACAGCGCAACCACCAACCAACGTATTTTGTTGCCGCTGCTCACTAGCAATTAAACTAGTAACTTCAGGCTAGGGATCAGTACACTTGTCTCCCTACGAACAATGAATTTTATGGTAACCTCATCAATTGCCCACTGAGAAGTCACTACCATGGGGATACTCTTACTATTATACTTTTGACTTTGGGTGGACCTGGAAAGTTAGGGTACACCACATTCAGAGAGTGGTATTGGTAAAAGGATGTCTATTTGTAGCATACTTCCATGAAAAAGCTCCCCTTTTGTGGGGTTAATGTCATAATAATGGTCATTTCCTATCTATTCCCGGGCAGATGAATTTTTGTAATCACTTAGACTGAAACTATTTAAGATCTATATTCCTTGTTATCAAAAAGCAGTACATCTTTTACAACCAAAGTTTTACAATAATCATAACATAGGTAATTTCAAAGCAATTCTGTAGATTTGTGTTAGAACTTTTGGTGTAAAGAAATATTTTGTAGTTTTGATCTCCCTGGTAAACCATGTTGTAAGTAAATGTGAAAGGAAACTTTTCATGGAGAGGCTGTCAGTCTTATATGGTAGTACATTCTGTGAGTTGCTAACTCAAACACTTATCACTTGTTGTGAAGGCATTGATCAGTTTCAGTTTGTTGGAAATCAGATGTTTTCTAGTTCTTTGTATACTGAGGTCTCATCACGGGTAGAGTTATCTAGCCATAAGTTGTTTTGATATGAGATTTATCTAATACTAATAATTTAGTTTTGCAGGAGGACACATGCGTCACTGCATTCCCCCATTTTGGTCTTATCAACAAAAGTGAAGGTCTAATCTTTAATTGCTGTCTAGGCTTTTTAGTACCGGTATATTTATGCAAAAAAATAACCACCTCCTTATCTTCATGCACAGGGCATTAACCTAGCCAATAACAGTAGATTGTTTTATCAATGTGCAACACAATTTTGGAAGTGCCATCTACCTGGCCTTTATTAACTATAAAGCTTGGGTTCTTTTTAGTAGTTTCATGCTATTGTCGAAGGTTATAGTTGAAACAGAAATGGAATGATAACTTGGCAAATGGTGAACATCAATTTGTCTTCTATAAAATATCTTTATGTTCATAAAAATTTAAAGAGATAAGGCTATTGCCGAACAGGGATTCTCTAAAAGTAATTGTGATTGTATACATAATGAAAACTAATAGTGACCATCAGTGCTAACATACAAATCAGTGTCATCAATTTCAGTGCCTATCAGTGTTAACTACGGCAATATTTTATGTATTTAGCACACAATAAGGCTGACATGGGAAATTGTCTATTGCCAAGTTTCTCCACAAAATGGAAAATGTTAAAGAAATTACTCTTAACAACTTCCTCGAGTTCAGATTGTGTTTGGTGACCTGGGAAAGTTGCCATGAAGTCGCTATGGCGAGTATCATAGTCTGACAAAAATTCACCTGAAATCCATTTCAAAATTTGTGGTGACTTCCAAACTGCGAAGTTTTCCTTGGTTTAATACCTTTATTTCGCAATTATTTTGTGAAATCAGTGCATTTGCCACAGGTAGTGAACAAACGGCAGTCAAAATTGTGTGGCAAAAATCGGGCAAGATCGGACCATGAAACTATCTCCTACAGCAAATCTGATTATCTGTCTTCTGTGTAAGCAGGAGAGATTGACTTGAGTGGTGCATACGTTTTTACGGGCACAAATGGACAAGGTACATAGGCGGATTTAGGGGGGGCAGCCCAGAGGGCCCGGTCCCCCCCCTTTGGCTGCTGCAAAAAAAAAACAGTAAGAGCGTAGGGAAATGTTGAGTTTAACCCCGGTAATTAAAATTATACGGCTGAAACAAAGATTTAAATGTGTGCAGTTTTAGTGTTGGGGGGGCTCAGATCAATTTCAAGTGTCAAATTCGGAACACGATGCAATCGTAACGGAACTATGGCTAAGTATAGGCTTGCCTGCAATATCTCAGGCAACCGGCAGTGGCGCTGGGCACTACGACTCTGTTTCCGTCGTCTGCTCCACTGTGCAGTGAAGAAAATTACTTCATTTTTTAAAGAAAATGGAATCTTTGTGATGATGAAAAAACAGACTATTTTAAATACAACAAATTTGTTATGAACTGATTGCACAAAGTGTAAAACATGTAATAATCATTACAAAAAGAAGGTTTCACGTGCAATCGCTGTGGACCGTAAACAAGTAGGTCTCTTAGGATCAAAGTAGGAGTTACGTAAATCGTGGTGGTGCAGTGGTAAAGCAAGCTCGCTCTATTCGCCAGGTCATGAGTTTGAGTCTGTGACGCTTGCAGTTTTTCCTGTTTGATACCTTCTCCGTTTTTTTTTTTTGCCTTTTTTTCTTGGATAATACTTCAGGAATCAAGGAATATGCTTGATTTTTAGAGGAAAAAAACAGAAAAATTTCCTGGGCGGGAAGGGGGTTTGCCCCCATTCGGTGCTATGCGCCAATCATGGTTGGAGCAAATGTTTACAGACAAAATGTTGGCCCCCCCCTTGTGATATCCTAGATCCGCCACTGTGGTATATGTGTTACTCTTTGAAAACAAAGTATAACATGTTTTTTGCTGAAGATTTTGATGTCACTTTTCAGATTTCATTTTGCGATCTTGCATTTTTGTGAAGTCACATTTGGCAACCAAGCGTCAAACTAAGCGTTGAGCGCTGCTTATACTAAATTCAGTTGTGGTTGAATATGGAAAACGACAATTTTAGCTGAATGCGAAATGAGTGGAGAGTTGCCGTATGTTGGTTTGGTAATGTCCACTATTGAGAACTAGGATACGTGGTACGAATGCTGTTATCATGAGTAATTGTGCTTGCAAGAACCCCTCTCCTCCCCTCCCCTGAGCCTGAGTCACCTGTTCCTGAGTAGTACAGAATGTCAGTGAGTTACCACAAGGGTTGCATTGCCATAAATTGTACCTTAATCAGCATGAACTGGCATTAAAATTGGGTGAAGAGACAATGAATTATTAATTAAGTTGACAGAGTTGTTGTGTTTCTCGGATTGAATATGTTGAATAATTAATGCTCAACTAGAACTGGTGATATTTGATACTCTGTCATTTCACATTTCTGTGTAACTATGAGATTAATCTATGTATTTTCACTCAGACCTTAGTGGGACATTGTGGACAAGACTATGTGATTAGTCAAATATCTTCAAAAGAATGAATGCTAACTCTGGTAAGAGTACATGTATATTTTGAAAGTTGAAAGTATGTCGAATATTTTATGTTGATGTCTCTTGTTTTTATGCAACGAGAAAAAGATGAGGGGACCTCTGACTTTGTTTTGGAGTTATTTTAGGTCAGACAGCATTATGTAGAGAATTCAGTTGTTCAGTGAGCCTGAAATGATTTGATAGATCACTAGGCCGAATGTGCAGCAGGTGGCCTTGGAAGCCTGCTGCGTTCTTACATCTGTTTGGTTTTCATTGATTTTCTTGACTCACCTGAAAACACTTGTCTTGGTTACTACTTAAAAAACGCTATCGTACACATTGCTGAAAAACGCTATGTAAGTTGGATTCTTTTTTTAAATATGGGTTGCCCGTAGTGTTCAGCATTTTTCATTTCAGGAAATATGGGCATAACCGGTTTATTATTCTTTTCTAAACATTTCTGACTTGTCGCTGATGACCTTCAGCAGGGAATTCTTGAGCATAAGCACCAATTATATTTTTGTGCTGTAACTGTGTAGTCAGATTTTGATGCAAAGTTACTTGCTACAGAATTATTAATAGTATAAAGCAAAAAGTCGTACCTTTTGCACATTAGTGATGAAGTTATTGTACACCTAAGCACATTCAGGTTTCCTATATATAACACACTGCATCCATTCATTGACAAGTTGGTGACGGGCTGGGGGTGCAAACACAGGAAGGTGAGCATGCCAAGTAAATGAAGTGAAGTTAATTATGTTACAAAATTAATTAATTTGCTCAAGGTCAGTGCTTGTATTGAAAGTTTAGGATATGCAACATTGGCTGTCCCAAATTCAGAAATTGCGACCAAAAACGCTGCCTCTACATTTATTTCCAGTGATTGTAACTGCCATGTCATAAGACTCCGTATTGAAACAAATTTAAGAAATGTAATGAATACCTGTTTCCCATTTAATCAGAGTCAAGGAAAAGTCAATACTAGCTTGAATTTCCATGTCCCGAATTATAGAGACTGCTACAAACTGTGAAAGAGGAAAATGTCCACTAGCAGTGGAGATGGGGGAGAGCACAATGTTGACATTCTTCAGCTCCTGGTCTATTTTTAGTAGCATTGCTTCCTGTTGCATCGGTGATGTATGTGATGCACATGGTGGGTGCATAACAACATTCCATGTTGCTCTAGCTAGCATCTATTTTGATTATATTAGAAACTGATAGTAAACTTGATATTGGCAAATTAGTGATTTCAATCTTGTAGATAATGCTTGAAATAGGGGTCATTACTAGTAATGAGACAGGAGTGGAAACCAACAGTTTAGTGAAGATGGTTGAAGAATTTGACATCCGTGAACATGCCCTCGGTAAACTTTCACCAGTTTATAACATAAATGGCAGATAGGTAAAATATAATTTTCTCCTGTATTTCATGAAAGATACGTAGCACCCAAGTAGATGCTCTTCCCGTGCACACACAGTCTACCCTAGAACAACTTGCACTAGTCCAACTTACCCTGCGTCCACACACCCATACCTTGGTATCTGATTACTAGGGTAATGTGGAAGTTGTCCCTCTGTGCATGACAATGAACAGCTAATGTAAACACAGGGCACAAAAGAACACCCATGGGTATGTAACCACAGCTGATGATTACTCTTGCCTTGCCACAGGTTTGTGCCCATACAACATTTAGAAGTGGTGCAGGCTACACTAGAACAAGTTACCCTTCCTCAATAAGGTGGAGTAAACTTCTGTTGTCACACGTGGGTTAAGTTGCACTAGCGCACCTTAAGTGAGTTTTCATTCCATTAGTAACGTGTTGTATGGGAAGTCTGCATGTGGACGCATTTAAAATGTTCAAGTTCTGGACAATACTTTGAAAAACTGGGCATTCAAACTATGGTAGGAAACCTTGAAAGTTTTGGAGTGTGTCTTGTGATTATACCACGTGCTATAGGTATATCCTCAAAATTTATTTGCCGTTAGGAATTAATGCACTTCGAAATAAAACTTGGCAATGAAAGAGTTCACAAAATATATAATTTTAAAGCGGCTAAAAACTTGTGTTGCGTTCAAGTTCAGCAAACTTTTGATCTTAGATTATATCGCTATTGGTGTTTACTTGTTCCTTACAGTTGGGAAGTCATTCCTGGTTTTAAAAAGAATGGACACTTCATTATTCCTTGAGACCATGCTCAGTACATGCAGTTATTCCTTGAGACCATGCCCAGTACATCAGTCCAACAATAAATTTGTAGACACTGACCCTCAGGTGTCAAACACTACTGAATATCAGTTATTTGAAGCCCAGATTCACAAAATAACTTTGCATAAGGAGCAATTTGAAACTAATTCCATAACGGTAAGTGGTCTAAATTAAATCCCATTTTTATAAAATAAAAAACAATTGCAGGCTGTCTGGTACACGTTGTACCAGATGTGCGCAGGCCCATTGCACTGATCGCCAGTCATTACCAGCAATTCGTAAACTAGGTCATCCGCCAGGTTCTCTGCGTAAACTAGGTCATTGCGTATGGACCAGTTAGCGCTTCACTCTCCGCGTGTCTTACTGGAGAGAAGCACCAGGAAGGTTGTTCTACATTTTGCAGCCCAAAATTACCCAAGTTCAAATGTATGCCATTAAAAAGGAAAGACAAAACATATTATTACAGATGTCTGGCCAATATCATGAGTCACCACTCGTAAGCAAATCAAAGCTGTCCTTACTCGTTGCCTTATCTCGCACTATCTCAATCGACTAGTTTTCAGTTCACAATGCAACAATACAATTCTCATAAATTTAAGTGGTAATGACCCCTTTCAATTTTAAACCGTGCCCGAAGTACTTGGAAACAAATTATTGTTAGGTACAATGAGGATTTTTTTCTCTGAAGTGGATCGTAAACACCTCAGGTGAGTTTTCCGCACATGATATCTACTTTGGTTTAGAGCTGAATTTTAGCTCCCATACTATATGGGCCGGGCCGGCCAAGGGCCAATCACTGTTGTACGCGCTACTTAGACCTGGGGAATCAAACTGTTATACATAGAGAAAACGTTTATTAGTATACTGGTGTGAATATTAACAGTGATTTAACCAAAAACTTCGAATTAACTAGACCCACTAATGATAGTCTATGATGATAAACTGACTTCAAAAGGCCCGGAAAATTGGCAATTTTCGGCCACCCCATGTTAAATGCAAAATTTTGACTAATTTTCTTCAAACTCCTACATTTGAATCTTGATTTTACTGACATCTGTTGGGTCTATCGGCAACTAACCGCACATGAAAGGCTTGGTCGAAAATTATCGTTTTCTCACATGCACGTTCGGGTTTTCAGCGGCGATTCCACTGATCGAAGCGACAAAATAAGTCAAAACTTTGGCCATACCATGTTAAACATAAAATTTTTTTGTATTTTGCTGAAACTTGGCCACATTTTTAACAAAATACTTATCTATGTTATGTGCTATCGGCAAATGTGATTGATTCATAAATAAGACCCTCACGCTGTGTTTTCTGCGAATCCCATGTATCCTGAAGGGGCTAACTGAGTGATTTTCGCGCATGCGCAGTTCACGGTTTCAGTATTGCTGGTAATGACTATTTTTGTGCTTTATTAATATATGGTTAAAACCGAGCTGAGGAGCTAGAAACCTTACTCAAGGGTCTAACAGTGTGGCCCAGAGGGACTCTATGCCACAACCTCGAGTAAAGAAGGTGGGCACCTATCACACTAGGCCACACTGCCTCCACTGTTATTTTCATGGTGGAAGGTGAGATTAGCCAACACAATCCATTTATCCGCTGGTGGTCATTAGACAAATTCTCATGGTAAAAATCATCTTCAGTTGATTGCAGTTTATCGGCTAACGTCATATGGAACGTAGACCTACAGTACTGGCTATTAGTTCAATCTTAATTATTAATTTTCGCTACGGTATACAAAATCCAAGCATTTCACAGACTATTACCGTTGGACTTCATACAATTACTTGGGTCTTCGTTAAAAACGGACTCGTAGTGTTTACTAGCAGTTTGTTCGTAGGTATTTATATGTTGCTCAATAATCATCTTTCATTTGCGTAATCTCCATGTTGTTTCCGTTCCTTAAGCTGTAGAATCCTAACGTAATCACATTAATTTAGTGACTGTATTATGAAATACATTGCTGTTTAGACAGATTGCTGAATTTGTGCAGCAGATCGCAATGTTGTGTCCCTGTAGTACAAATCTCCCTTGTGCTTTAGCTACCGAGAGAAGTTATTGAGGAGAATTGCTTGATTACTGGTTGGCATTTTTAGTACATGATTTAGCCATTTATGATCTCACCCGACAAAAATGATTGTCAGAATTGCCCTAGTTACGGCTTATTTGTTTGTGAAAAGCCTCTAACTTTGTGACAAAAACTTATATTTTGTTAAATATAATCTGATGATAGGTACAGTACAAAATTTGTGTAAGAGACTGGTTTGGTAAAACTTAGCACTTGCAAAAAATAACAAATGTTATTTCATTACTCTGCCATATTAATGTCCTAAATTCAATAACTTCATGACTCAGGTAATAACCGTATGAACTATGACAGTCAGTTTATATTAACTTGCTTGTTTTGCTGAACAATAATTGTTAAGGCATTATAGTTTTATAATTGGCCCCGACTATCTGTTTACTTTTAATGCTTCAATTAATCACTTGCTAATGTGCTCTCTATCACAAGCCTGAGATGTACATCCAAGCAAGAACAGAGTTTTGCTTCTAGAGGTGTTGGGAAAAAAGCAATCCTCAAAAAGAGAAATGAAGTTATACTTTTCTGACATGTTACCGCCCATTAAATTTCTGCACTTTACATTTGGAACCTTGGCAAATTGCTGTCATAAAGCAGCTGACTTGTCTTGCAATTTGTCTTAATAGTGCATTGGCAGATTTTCTATTTTAAGGCAATGCTTCTTTTGTGACCGCGCTTATCTACATCTTAACTACCAATTTCGTAATTCACCCTTTTTGTACTGCTGTTGTTTAACAAAGATTGATTTAAGTAATTTGTCTGGTTACATATTTCATTCGCTGCAGTAACACGGAAGTGCATAGTTGAATTTATTGATTTTTGTTTTATTTTAGGTCTCTGAACTGACTACATGGGTTAAAATGTGGAATCTTGTGAGTTACATTGTGTCCATAATAGCAATGCTTGCTGTATACACGTTTAGTCGCGCCGCAACAATTGGAGATTCCAGTTCAGAAGGCCTTGATGACAAACAGAAGAAACGAAAGAACATGTATCGCCATTACAGGCATACTAGTATTTTCAACATGTTGGGATTAACAGTGGACGAGACCCAACATTTTGAAGCATTCCAGGATAAATTTGACAGCTTCGATGCTGTGTCGAAGGCTATAAGTCGTGCCGGACTGACATCGTGCAATTTAGTGATTGGTGTAGATTTTACTGCCAGTAACCAATGGCAGGGCCGAAGAACGTTTAATGGCAGGTGCCTACATAAAGTAACTGGTGATAAGGTATTCAATCCTTACCAGAAAGTGATTTCAATAGTGGGTTCTACGTTGGAGTCTTTTGATGATGATAATCTTATTCCGACGTTTGGTTTCGGAGATTCTACTACAACTGATAAAAGTGTGTTCCCTTTTACACGAGATGGTACAGCCTGCAGAGGATTCCAGGAAGTACTGGAATATTATAATACAATTGCTCAGAGAGTCACTCTCAGTGGCCCCACGTCTTATGCCCATGTGATAAACAAAGCCATCGACATAGTTGAGTCGACAAAAAAGTTCCACATTCTGATTATCATCGCAGATGGTCAGGTGACTGAAGAAGAACCTACCATAGATGCCATTGTGGAGGCATCGAAGTATCCACTCAGTATCGTTGTTGTCGGTGTTGGCGATGGCCCATGGGACACCATGATAGAATTTGATAACAGCCTTCCACAGAGGAAGTTCGACAACTTTCAGTTTGTGAATTTCCACCGTGTGACATCAAAAGCTCGCCACCCAGAGGCGGCATTTGCTCTACACACACTAATGGAGATCCCAGATCAGTTCAAAACTGTACAGGTTCTTGGGTATTTGGATCATAAAGACATGAGTCGGAATAATAATGAATCTAGTCAGATGTCAAATACATGCAATTCACATAAAAATGCTGTGCCAAACTCTGCTTATCGTAGACTTCAGACAACTTTGTAGCCCTCTGAAACAACTAGGGAATCACATGACCATATTCTAGAAGGTGGTAATTCAAAACGTTTTCATTTGCCCTGTTTTAAAAGTGCTCTCCTTCAAATATTACATGATGTCGATATAACAAAAAATTCTAACATATTTTATTTCTATTCCTAAGTCTGAAAACTGATAATTCATGGTAAATGGATTTAATAACCAAAATCCTGGATAAACTGAGATTAATCTGAATCTTTGTGTCTTGTCCCCCATTACGGGTGTTTGTAGAACATTAGTTTATATATGATTAGACCAAGACAGATTACTAGATCTGTACTCCAAGTTAGTGATACTGAATACAATTAACACACTTGATGCAGTCAAAATCTATGTTTAATTCTAATTGTGGCCTTTATAATTTAATGATGACAGATGACAATTGACAATCTGTCTCTATAAGCAAGTCTATGAAACACTGGCCTCAGGGAGTTTGTGAATCAGGAATGTACTAGTCAATTATGATGTAATTGCTGTTGCTGCATTGCCTAATGATATGTTTGACAATGCTTATGTGGTGAAGTTTCTGTATTTGAATGTTGCAAGCCTTTTCTTGGCAACCCTATCAGTAGGCCCATCCTTAATTAAACTCTCCTTCCTGGAGGTTGAAAAAAATGCATTGCATAACTGGCCTAATGTTCACTCCTGGGTTGGTTAACAAAGCAATACTGTGTATCCAGTACTCATGTTTTCCATCTTTGCCAGTATTATGTTTGCCAATTTCTTGGTGTCAACATAGCAACTCAAATTGTAATATCTCAATTTGCCTGCATTAAAATGACGAATAAGACCATGATTACAATGACGAATGAATAACACCATGTTTAGGATGTGAACTAGTGGCTAGTGCATTTGCATGTGAGGAAACAGAATGAGTGCTCGACACATTTGTTGCATTGTAGGTAAATACTTAGGAATGAGCGTGGTTCTGTGGTATTTCAGGCCAGCCGAGCCTATTGTCAAACATTTCAGTAACTTTGTACTACATGTTCTCGAGCATTATTGCTGCCGTCTGCTTGGATTGGAGGATAATAACTATTTGTTGCTAGGAGACAACGATTCATCTAAGACCAGTGTTATAGTTAACTTCAGACAGTCATGTTCTGATTTGTTATGATGAGGGTGTCTAGCAAGTTTGCATATTTTTCATGCATAGTTGGAAAATTTGTTCAGACCATTCTGGATTCTATGCATAACTGGTAAATTTCAAGTCTCATTTAAATCTGGTCAACCCTATTCAAAAATTTATTTCTTCATGCCACTGTTTATAACACTGAATACGATTTTTGCCTTACGGGCCACCAAAACTAAGTAACAAACTGTTTTTAGTGTATGTCTGGCTCTCTAACTTCAATCTGGAAATGTACAAAATTAAACAAGGGTATCGGGGAGTCTATTCTTAAGTCCTATTGGGTGGATTAGAGCACTATGCGTATTAACCATGGGCCATGCCTTGACAGCAATAAAACATTTGCGAAAATAAATTGATGTATTGCACGTACTTAAACTGGTGATCTTTCTGTTTAGCTTATGAAATTGAATTGCTCACAAAAAAATAAGTTGGGGTCATTTTTAAACAAAGAAATACAATAAAATATTAGCCATAATAGATGTAATAGGTTTCAGTTCTGTGGTACCCATCCATGAATGGTTTGGTAACCCCTTGAACCAGTCATGATGTTGGACAAAAGAACAACAGAAGCCTTAACAATGGACTAGATTGGTATATGAACTAAGCCTCAATTTAGAAATGGTTGTCTGTTTTCCTATGGAGTTGAAGCTAAACAGGAGATTTTTTAATGCGATTTTAAAACTGATTTCTGAAAGATTTAAACAATAATGCCCTATGCAGATGTTGGAAAGCTTTAATCTGGAGCTGCATATTTTGCTAATGCATTTTATTATTGCATGACAGGTTGCATGTTAAATTACACTGTGCCATTGGGAAGTAATGCCTCAGTCTTCAATTTCTTAAGGTACTATTAAGTGCTAACAACCTGAACGAGAAGCGTGCCTATTTTATCTCAAGTCAAAAGTCAAGTCACAGCGTGCATGGCTATGGCCAGGTTATTGGAAATGCGACAATATTCAGACTTGACAATCACCTTCATGAGCCCCATTAATCAACAATATGGAAATTAAAATCTAAGTTATGAGCTTCTTAGTTGAATGACCGGATGTTGATAAAATAGGCCCTTGAACATGAATATAGGCAGTGATATGGCAAAATCTCTAATTTTGGACAAAACAGGTTGCCAAAATTACTTTTTGTTTCATTTTTAAGTGCTTCTGATAATGTAATGAATGGACACCTGGTTTCAAAACATCTAGTGGCATTTTGTGATTTTGAACTTGAATGTGGAAAAGCAAAATTTGTTGTAAAAAATGATAAAATGTAATTTCAGTTGTCGGCCATATTGTGTCCTAAATTAGCAAGGTTTTGCAATAGGAGTGTGATAAGCTCTTTAATGTCAGGTATCAATATAAAGGTAACTTGCCTCATTCTTTGTTCAATGAAATGAAAAATCAATGTGCATATATAGCTTGTACCAGTATACTAATGATGTTTTCAAATTGCTATTGTGTTCATGTATATTCTTGGTACATGCTGCAAAAGGCAAACAGGAAATGATTATTTTATTCTGTGCCAAAGCAGATCCTGAAGCTATACAATTTCTACTGGCACTCTACATGTTTAGACTATTGGTGTTCGTAATTTCTATCATTTGAATATTCATGTATTTTACATGCTTCTGGTTCTGCAATGAGTAGATTGCAAGAATTGTGAGCTGTGGGCATCTTTATTTATTAATTGTAGCAATGTGACTGCAAAATTAAAAGAATATGAAATTAGGTTTTTTAGTGATTTGCAAATTTCCTGATGCAATTGAGGTCCCAAATTAAAATATTCTTTTAGGTAGAAAATTTTTTATTAAACCTGGTTTTTAAAAGTTAAGCCCCTTGCACACTTCTGAGAAGATTCTGCAGACAAACATGATACATTGCTTCACACCCAGCTTGTCAATTTTTTGCCATTGGACTTGACAATTGCTAGGCCAAATAATTGGTTCTGGTCTTTACCCTGACTTGTTTTGAGACTTGTGCTCACCCACTAAAAATAAATCAAATGTTTTTTGAAAAACGCTGGCCTTCATCAATTTCAGCTGGGGTCTCCTGTCTCCAGTTAAAGCTGCCCAAAGGCACATAAACTCCATTTGCCAAGGGATGAGTAAAGAAAAGAAGCTATTTTAAAAAAAATAGACCAGATCAAACTGTGCTTTTCTGATCATACATTAAAACTATTAGACAAAGATCTGAGCTATGTATGTTGAGATAATTTTGCTGCAAAATCGTGATCAGCAGAGCGCAGTAATGTAACTAGTCGCTTATGGATGTGCTGCATTGTGGGTAAATTCCAAATGGTGCTGTTCTATTTTGGGATGTGGCTGTTGTGTACAAATTGTTTGGTGTCTGTTGATGATTTTCCTGTTAAACGAAGATCATGCTTTATTGTGCTGTGCTGTGTGTGAAAGTCTTCTGCCCTCATGAACAGTAGTTCTTAGGTGAAAAGATGTGACTCATTTATGGCTGTGATATATCCCTCTGTGTAATATCTTAAAGGTTGTTTCTATGACTCCCGGTATGTTCTGCCACGTTAATGGTGACTTGAAACAACTCCTTTGCAAAATATTGCAGATGAATGCAGTTTCTCTGAACGCAGTTGAGTGAAATTTCACTAATTTTGGGAAATTTAAACTTATTGTCAAAACTGATCGTCTCTGTTCTCAGAGGCTTTGAACATTGCTGTGGATGGCCACGGGGTCTCATTATACATCGCCTGGTTGTAGCTAATAGAATAGAACTTGAGATTGACAAGGCATTTATTTGGTGAAACTTATCTTTTATGAAAAAATTACTTGTCAGTTTAGTCTGCCTTGTGCGGTTTAAGATGTGATGTGTTAATCTGGGAGTTTGATGCGGACAATTCATATGCTAGTTGTCTCTTTTTTTCTGCGCTTTACTTGACCAAGTTGAAAATTGTGTTATCTGTAACTTGTAATGCATGTCATGAGATTCTGTCACGGGGTCACGAGATCTATTAATCTATTGAAGCTAGGTGATTTAGCTTTGGAAATAAGTTGCATGATTGAAGAAACATGACATGGACATGTTGAAAAGTTGCAGACGTAAAATATTTGGCTTATAATCATGCCTGTGTCATCTTTGTAGTTGTCCTGTTAAATTATGTATTTCACATTTCTGTAAAGGAAGTCTAAATTCACTAAATATTGCTGAGTATTGCTTTAGAAAGAGCAGTTGGAGCTGAAAAAGGCATGTTTACAGATATGGTAGAATCTCATCAATTTTAGACAAAACTAATGGTCAGGAATTATCATTTTCAAGGTTTTTATCATTTTTGGAAGGCTCACGATTTATCAAAACGTTGTCTGATGGTAACATGCAGTATAGAATGAAACAATTAATAAACATTGAATTGGTGGTACTTGCCTTTTGTGGAAAAAAATTGGAAAAAAGTGCTTCTTCGGCAAAATTTCTTCTGTCTGTAATTAGTGAAATTTTACTGTAGTAAGACGGGAACCTTGTAGCGCAAATGCCCCCTTCCATCTGAACAGCTTCGGGTTTTTAGATTTATCCAGACAGTTGCAATACTTTCCTGTCTAGGACTACTTTGTGTATACCATCGAGTCTCCAAGTGTGTGGAAATCTGGTTGTGATAACAAACTAATATTTATTTACACAAAGTTGTTGTACGTTTTGATATTTTATCACTTTAACAAAATAAAGATTTTTAACGGTGTTTAATTTTAGTTGTGTATAGGGTACGACCAAACTGATATGAATGTGAGGTAGTATGTTATTACAAACTGTTCTCTTTGGGTGTATCCACCTTGGTGCTGCACCTTGTTTGGAAAGCTGCAAGCCATGCTTAAAATCTTTGGCCTTGACGCTGTCTCCCTTTTACAGATAGAACAAGTGGTTGCATACAAGGCTTAATGGTGGCACTCTTAAATTTGCTGTAAAAACAATCAGACATGCTCTGCAAGTCAAATTATGAGTAACTGGTCATTTCTGTGAATTATTTGAAATGAAATTAGTTTGCGAAAACGTGTCACGCAATAACTGAGCCGGGATGTCGGATTTTGATGTGGAAGAAGCCTTTAAAGACCTGGTCTCAAAACGCCCATGTGGTTCCAGTACTCTGTCCATGTAGTCACAAATGCATGTTTAAAGCAATAACACACATTCTCATTATTTTTGTCATAGTTATATGCAAGTCCATCTGGCGACTTCGGTCTACCTGAATGTTTTAGACCACTGATTCCTTCCTTCACAAATTGCTTCATGTTTATAGCTTTTGGTTTTAAATTTTGTGACAATGTCCCAGTCTGGCTATATTTGGAACATATCCCAGAATTGGCTGATCGGATTCAAATGAAACGTTCAGGTACTATATTTTATAATGCTCCGATTTGCAAGACGCTATTGGGAATTGTTTTTAAAATGATCCAATTTTCCAAGAAAGGCTATCAAGAAGAAGGTTTATGAAAAACAAAAGTTGCATAAAACGAAAATGATATAATTTAGAAAACCCTTGAACGTTTATTTATATCATATTATTGGTGGTGATGTTTTGCGATGAATGTACCTTAGTTTTGCTAAATTTTACTAACGAGGTATGGTCACGTGACCCAATCAATGGCAGAATGCTTCAAAGTCAAAAATCAAATTCTACAGAGTTTTTACAATTATTTCACTGGATACCTCTGGCAATACATGGAGACATGTAATTGTTGTTCCAATGTCTGCCAAAAATGATTTCTTCCTTGAAAGTCCCTGTGATTGTCCCAGTGTCGTGTATCTTGACTGCATGCACACCTCCAGTCCCCACATCCCAATACCAACTCCCCCGTGTTTGGCAGAGGTAGAAAAATGCATCATACGATTGACGTTTTATTAAGGTCAGCGGATGTCACACCCGGGAGCTGATTTATCACACCTCACTCAGAATTTCAAACATTATGTCGTTTGTTAAATTTGATAATCTTGGTGAGGAAAAGTGTGAAATATTGATCAGCTTAGCAGTACTGTCCAGTGGTTGGCTATGGAAAGCCAAAGTAGAAAAAATTCCAAAATACTTTTTCTATGCATGAATTAAAATAAAGCCCAAAACATGATTTTCATTGTGCAGGACTGAAAACAACTATGCCAAACCAGCATTTTAATTCAAATTGAAACTAAAATATACGCCAGGACCTTTTTACATCCATAAATAACTCATCGGAAATATTTCTTACCAAATTGCCAGGACCGAATCATGTGCCAACAAAGTTATCCATGTCAGGAGCTTGTGAGCATATGACCATCTAGGAGCATGTGACTGACCTCCACGTGATGCTACCAGTTACACAAGGTCTTAATGTTGAACAAATGTCTTGCCAACAAATACATGACTTTGTACAAACCTTTGTGTATTCAGTTGAAATGCGGATGATTGCCTATTGTACATACCAGTTCTGTCTTATTACCTCTGAAACATTCACCATCTAGCTCAGCTATCTTCATGTGAATGAGGTCATCATTTTTTATGGTCTCATGTCGAGTGGTCGTAATTTTCCTGGCATGTGAACTTCATTTCTGCTTTGTTTTTTGTTCCATCATGGTCACGTTTTCGCTGTTACATTTTTGTAGTATGCTATTTTTTTCTGCACTCCTATTTCTTGATGCGATATTATTTTTTGTATCTGAAGTAATTTCTGCAGTGAAAAAAGCAATCCCCGTGAATTTATTTTATTGCGGAGAATTAACTAAAATTCTTGTTTTAGCCATTATTTCAATTTCTTCGGAGTAAACAGAGACCGTAGAGCGTCTTTGGAGTAAATTAAGTTTTTTCCCCATTTTGGTTTTCCGCAGGCATAAATATCAGTGATTCAGAGAGTGCTGTGATGTGGTAGTGGCTATACAATAATACTTGGAAAGTCCACTTCTTGACGGTCCAATACTGACTATGTTGATTTCCGAAACAAAATGTGTCCAACGACTTGGTCAATTTGCTGGAATTTGTACGACAGGGCTTGGAATTTTCCTCTTTTGAGGATTTCTTCTTTTTGGTTTCAATTTCCTCTTATTCGATTTCAAGTTAATCGTCTTTTTTCAGCTATCATTTCGACATTCATGCAAAACATGTTTCTTGCAGTTAAATTTTACAGCACATAAGTATTTCCATCCTATTTATTTGTAGAACGATAGATTCCTCTATGGGTCATTCCAAGCCCTGATTTGTAGAACCAGCACACTTTCTACAAAAATAACTTTCTCTGTAATGATTAAATTCGTCATTGATTCCTTGTGTTGCCAAATAGCTCCAGTTTTGCAATACCTGTCATTTGTAATCTCCCAATGTCCATAACCACACTAACACCACCTTCTCTTTGTTGCCACTGTTTGTTCTTGGCAAAGGATCAATTGAAGTGTTTGCTATTCTGTGGATGTTGCAATCTTCACTCTTGCTTTTTAGTCACAAAATATACTAAAGGATCAGTCAAGTAACGGTTTTAACTGTTTACTTGATTGATTTATGTATTAAAATATGGTCATACCGAAAGCCTTTAAGGATTACTGAAAACCATCTGCAATCATTCAAAGCATTCATGGCAAAATCTTTTTGGCATTATTTTTCATCGGATTTTCTTCAGGAAATTTTGTCTGTAACTGTAGACATTTCAAGATTGAGACATTTTGTTGCATGTAGTTAACTCATACATATTATCAGGAACTCATTACAGGACTTGCTGATATAAAGCAGTTGGCCAAGCCTTCTACAAATGTTATCCTGAAACTATAGCCATGAGGTTATATACTCTCCCCAAATTTTAGAAACATTTTGTAATTATTAGTCAATGTCCAGTTAAAATGACCATACCAATTTTTGAGTTTTATAATTTAAGGTTAAATACACTGCTGCAGTAGTTCACCACTTCTTAAGCCCAAAATGGAATTCTATTTTGTCAAGTTTCTCAACAAATATAGTATGGCTTGCACTGTGTAGATTTCATAAAAACATTGGATAAGGTTTCCTTTGTTTCCAGCAAGGTTACCAGTCTGACAAGGAGATTAATTTTCTGTGAAGTAAGTAGATAGTTACTTTTAACTCAAGTTTGTGCAGAATGTAATGTGTGTGGAATAGTTTGTTGAAATTTTCTTGCAATACTGTATATTTAAAAGTTTTCACTAGAACCAAGGCATTATGTAGAAGTTGATAACACTTCATATGCAACAGCTAAAATCAGGGTGTATATTGAAACTATTTGACACCAATGGCACAGGACACGACAGTCACTAGACATTATGTACAATTAATTATAAATAGCAATAACCCAAAATAATTTCAATTCCCAATAAAACAGCATTAATTACAATACCAGAGATTAATGGTTGCACATTATGCAATGTCTTGAATCAAAGATCAAAATGTCTGCATCACCCATTCAAAGATGCAACATATTAAACCTCAAAAGACCTACTTTTGTCAACCAGTTGACATAAACACAGAGGCACCACAAAGGAATCTGTAGCAGCTGAATTCACCTCTTAAACATTATGAAACCCATGTCTGTTCCTCTCTTGGCAGGCACTGCCCTCTGGTGAACTCAATATAAATTATTCACCCCACAACTGCCAATCTTGATTCAGGCCTACTGATACACTTATTTATATAGTAAAGTATGTGACTAATTACATATTCCTTTTATAATAAGATTATCTCATTACCAAAAACATATCTTTTGACATTTCTACAAGTGAATCTTGTTTTAAGGATCCGTTGTCAGACCCCGAGGCACCAGTTTCACATCACAAAATACTGACCAGTTAGCACATATTTAAGTTACTTCACAGTTACCTTAAGTTTTTAGTTTAAAGTCATGGCAAATGATTTCCAAAGTTGCATCTTGTGTGCAAATACTAAACACTAAAAATGGCTACTAGATGGTGCAAAATATCTCACATCCATCCAAAAACGTGACCATGTCACTGTTTCTTTACAAGAAAGCTATTTACCGAATTTCATGAAAATCTGCCAAGGACTTCAGAGAAACGGAGAAAAACAAAATTGCCAGCAGGGGACACAGCATTTGTCGGCTCCGTCCAAAAGTCATGTCATCCGTTTTCAACTTCTACACTTGCTAAATGTAATAAAGATCCTGCAGAGGGTTTAGGAAACAGTCATGGGCACAAAAACAAAAGTGCCACAAGGAGACGCCACAGTAGCAGAAGTCATTGGAAAATCATCATCAGCCGTTCTCTTCAAAGTGGGATCATATATGCCAATTTTCACAACCATCCTTACAGTGGTTTGGCTGATAGAGGGGCAGACGCCAAAAACAGACTCAAAAACAGTAAAGTGGCCACTAGGTGCCGCAAAATATCTCAAATCCATTCACAAAAACAGTAGGATATCCTCATCTCAATAATAGATGTCTATTTGCCACATTTTATGAAAGTCCGTTGAGAACCTTTGAAGATTAGGTAAATGTAACAAACAAATTTCCACTAGAGGGACACCGGTACTCGGATACATCTCTATTACCGTTGCTCATGACGTCCCATCCATGAAAGAAACAAATGTGCAAAACTTCACAAACATACATATAAAGGTTTTGAAGATAGAGCAGCGGATGCCGAAAGATGGACGGATGCCGGACAGACGGATGGACAGGAATGACAGCATAATGCCCCCACATGCAAATATGTGGGTGCATAAAAAGTAAAATCTCAACTTTTGACCACTCACTGGTAAAGGTTATTTTCACGATATTTCTTTTTAGAAAGAGAATTATTTTCACGAAAGGTATTTTCTGGGTGACAAAATTAAGGACTTCTTACTGAAACAGACACCAAAGGATGTGAGTTACCTGCTAAATTTCTCATTTTAGACTGAACACCTGGGACACATACTGCGACACAAGACACTTGCACAGTCACATTCATTATGACAACTCTTGGCTTATGGACAGGAAATAGAGAGTTAACTTGCATAATCAAACATTCCTGCTTCGCCACCCGATCATTTCAATGGCAGACATTGGGTCAGTCTATACCAGTTAAGTCTTGAGCCTACTTGCAAAGCGCTACTGCCGATGTAATCACAAGAAACTCACACAACAAGAGGAAAATAACACACGAGAGTTCTTCCCCTTGTAACAGGGGAGAGTAATTACAAAATACATGTCTTAAAATCATTGGAAGACAAAAAGGGAACTCACAGTTCCTACCAAAATCAACATAATCAAAATTATTTCCAAATCATTAGATAAAATAGCTACAAAAATCAACTTGTCACCTTAAACCATTCACAAAGTTGTGTGGTACTTCAACGACAAAATTAACGTGATATGAGCAACTCACAAACTTGACTCCAACTAAAATGTAACAAGCAACTTGAAAATGTCATTCTAACCTCACATCCACTCATAATTAAAAATAAGACACTATCAGTTTTGTAATCTGGCAGTTAGCCCTAAACACCAAGCATTAACATGCGAAACACCTGCAGCCAGCCATCTGCAGCTTCACTACAAAAGAGTTTCAATCAGGTCTAAGTATCAGGTGCTTCTAGACCAATTAGAGGTAGACAACATTTAGTCTGTTACCCAAACTTTGTTGAATATTTCCATGAAACTATCATAGATCATGAATGTAATGGCTACATCTAAACAGACCCGGCTTAGTCGTGGAAGCGTTCCTTTGTAGAATCTGAAAATAGAAACAGATCGACTACTGTAGTATATATTAAGTAAGAATTATTAGTTTTCTTACACGGCATAGTCATGTATTTTATTTTCAGGGAAAACGCCGTAATGAACTTAAAGTACAACACATATATGTAATACTCAGTGTACGCACTATGTTGGTACATGGCATGTATAAAGGCTAATAATTGTTACAGCAGACCAATGCACTTTTTTGTTTATGTATGTATGCACGTATGCATGTATGCACATAAAATTATTCACTCCCACATGGCATTGCATGAAATGGGATGTCCCAAGGTAATAGTTACATTGCCGATGGACCATTCATTATATTAAAACTATGAAGTCTTGAATACGCTTAGTTGATTCAGTACTTACGCTCTAGGACCTTCATTCTTAAATATCTTTATTGCACAGTCTAGAGTATTTTTGTACTTGTGTGCTTCTAAGCCCTGCAAACAACAATCACAAAGACGTATTCAGGAAATTATAAAACAAGCAGTGTAAGGACAAGGGGAATGCAGAGCACTGATATGCACACGTACATCGAAAATGACTAAGGTATACGGGGAGCTAATGTTTTTCAAACTCCTACACAAACTTGATTAAGCAGCACGTTATGAACTTCATTAAGAATGAACACCAAAAAACACTCCAACAGCGTTTTTCTGTTCAAATGGGAAAATACGGGTGCTGTAACACCTAAACATGCCCCGTGGTATTTTTTTTTTGTTTTGTAAAGCAGAAAAACACTAGGGTTATACGGTGTGGAAAATCACAATTATCTAATATCAATATTCGGCCATGCGTGAAAACTCAAGACATTTTGATGGTGAGGAGGAACACATGATCTAACCCTTCAAAGGGGGACAGTTGCCAAGAAAGCTACGATAGAGATAAACTGAATTTTAGTATTTATTAAACTTAAATCTCATTCACCAGTGACCAATTGTTTTCAGAGTATGACAAAAGACAAGGTGTGGTATGACTGAGTGCATAGGGGGTGATGAAATTAGTCTACTAGGATTTTCATTATTTCAGTATCAAAATGCATATGATTTTTGACAATTTTTGTGGTCACTTTTTGAGTCACATCTTAAAATTGATGTATCTTTCAAGTGTTTTGGTATTGACATGGGTGTCTTTTTCATGATTTGAACTTTCACCTCATGCATGAGAAACTACCAATTTCTTCAGAACATTAGAGACCAAACATCATCTCTGACACAAAGTGGCTGATATGTAACTAGTTGAATATGTCAATCTTTTTTCAGACTTACGTAACTATATTCACTAAAGTCATGTGATGTGGCCAACAGATGGAGAGCAGTGCAGACTTAAAATGTTTTGCCTAATGTAACTAGTGGTTGAATAGTTTGCCAATCACTGATAATGTCTGTTAGCCACTGATATTTAACTTGCTTGTCATTGAAACAATGCACTGCATTGTTAAAAATTGATAATTCACACTACTGTAAACTGCATTTTGCAGTTTGAACTTATGAATATCACTGCCATCAAATGAAAACATACTAAGTTCATCTGTGCCCAGAAAAGACACAATTCCTTGACTAAAAAAAACACATTAACAATATGACCAACCTGCATTCTAGTTTTGACTACATCTAATGGCGTGTTGCCAAACACAGACACTGCGCCGGCTATTCCACCGAACACGCCTACTACAGGCTTGGGTATGTACTTGTCAGGGTCTCCACCCCTGTACTGCTCCTTCAGGGTCTCAACCACGTAGAAACGCATCATCTGGTTAGTACCCTGTTTCATCATGGTCGCTGTGAGACCTTGGTAGGTGCCACGTATTCCTAAACACACGCAAACAAACCACAATGACAATGAACAAATTCTAAAGCAAAAAACAAATACAATCAGGTTGTCGTGAGTGTTAAGTTCACTTTATTGCAGTTTGCTATCCACTTTGATATTGCTTACTTGGGATAAACTCATTTCTTGACATGAACAGGTGTAACCTCATACATAGCTCATACTACAGTAAAATGTCAATAATTTTCAGGACATTTTTATACAGTATTCAAGTGCAATTTCCTTTCCTGCATTTTCATAATTGACAAGCATCCCCAATCTTCACCATTTTAAAGAAACAAAGGATCTGGCACTGCAATCAGAAATAGTCAAGTCACAAAAATGAAAGATCACTGTTGTACAATACTGATGAGATTTTACGAAGTCATCAAAATCGATGACAGCGCACAAATGTATGCACGCACGCACGCACGCACCCACGCACGCACACACACACACACACACACGCACACACACACACACACACACACAGAATCAATATACAATTGCTTCCCATTTAAAAAGGGACTTTCCCCACTTTGTCCCAAACTGAAGTGTAATATTACAATACAGATAAATATCAATATTTTGTCTTTAAATTTGATTTGTTATCGATCATGACTCCCTCCTTAATGCATTTCATGCTGAACCTTTGAAAAACTTCATTTAGTCTTCCGTTAATTAGCAATTGAAATTTGCGTGCGGATACTTATTACCCTCATTGGGTTTTTCCATAGGGGTACACCATTATCTCATATTAACATAGCAAAAGCAATTGCTTGAATTAACTGCCCATCCTTCATTAATTCAGTCATGACAATCGGTTGCTCTCACTGGTTACAGTAATTCCCAAATTCAACTGGAGGAATTTCATTTGCAGCACTACTGTCATTTCTCAAATGCATTGTGGGACAGTTGTTGACTCGTGAAAATCTGGTTACATCACAGATGACTTGTGGACATGTAACCCCATCCATAGTAATTGTGCTTTAAGTGGTGAAATTTAAATTCAGCTCTAAATTTCAAAAAAAAACCTTAAAGAAGTCAACTCAAAACTCCCAATGAAAAGAGTTTCCAGTTGTTTGCGTGTGTCCCCTATGTTCCGCCCTCTTTTAATTTTTGAGAAGTGAAAATTATTACCCTGTCGGGTAAGTTGAAATCTCTCCAAAGTATATGTACTCAGAATATGACCCTCCTCATGAGACACTGACTCGGAAGTTGAATAGTTATACACACAGTTGGACACAAATAAAGTCAAGAAAATCAATGAACACCATCTTGTTTGCTAGATTTAAAGTTTGGATAAATAATTGTTGAAGAGTAGTAGACAAGGCATGGAAATGCACACAGTCTGGGTACTTGACTGAGTGTGTCACTGAAATGTCGATTTTGGGTTTAGAAACTGACATGCAAGTTCAGTGAAAGCAGTTCGTTGTGAACCGCTTGCTCATGCAACTGTCTTAGTTGACCTGTGTGAGTAAACACAGATTAACAAAGGGCTTATGGTCCTCACTGAGAATATAATTTTAATTACCCCCTATGGGCTTTGAATAGAAAGTCCAGAATGCTATCTTTAGGAAGTTCCCTTGACACCACCTAATATGTGAGTTATTGACTTCACAGGTGTGACCCTTACCTTCGCTAGTTTTTGTTTCTTGGAAATTTGAAGGTACCATGAGGAATGTGCACTACGAATTATTTCTCTAAAATCTCAGACAGACAGTGACTGTTCCTCAGAATACTATTAGCACTTATAAGGCTTTGAAGACTCACCTTGTTCTTTCACGATTTCTCGCACACCGTGAAAAAATCCTTTGAACCTTGGATTGGCTGAATTTTGATCATGAATGAACTTCACTTTTACAGTCTCCATAGGGGTTACGGCAAGGATGGCTTCAGAGACACCAGCACCTGGCAAAAATAAGAATTCCTCATTGAACCACTGTAAATAACGCAATGTGTTACTTTAGAATGATATTAACTTTTTCAAAATATTACAAAATCAACAAATACAAAAAAGAAATGTTCTGTTGTATACCACATTAAACAAAGCTCTTTCTAACATTATGCGGTCACTTAACAATTTAATAACACATAAGCACACCTGTTACATAGATTTTATACTCATCGTCTGCAAAAGGTAAAAATGCTCATTTTACAGACAGGTTTTATGCACATTTTTTTTCACACAACCAAACTGAATGTACTGCATTTTACTAAACTGTGTGTGACAAGGTTTAACCCAAACACGGTAAGTAGTGAGAGAAATAACAAAAAAGATTTTAACATCACTGATCAGGTGGTGTCCAACAATAGAACATTCATTCATTACAATTTGGTAATTGATCGGATTTTATGCCAAATACATGCTTTATCATTCATAACTCCTTCACTTTACCTAAGCCACAAAGTAACCTTCGGCCAGGTGACAACTTGCCATTCTCGTCTAAATTTCTTTTCTTAAGTTCCTCAAATGCACCAAATCTGCAAGAGTTAACAAACAAATTCAGAATAAACAGTACGGCAAAAATTCCCAAATTTAGGACAGCGAAAAATAATTATTTTGAACCTGTCCGAAATTTTAGAAATATGCAATATTGGCCGTCCGAAATTCAAGAAATATGAGAAAGACGTCCAAAATCTTAGAATATGCAGTCGGCTGCCGACAATGTTTCGATTTGCGGTTTCAGACCGTTTGAACAGCCACGCGGTAGATTTGTGATCGTTATTGTTGACAAGAAATTCACACGACCTCAAAACATAAACAGCGATGTTACTGGCTCTGAACACAATCGATTTACCAAACTTTGAGATAGGAAATATATATATTTGTTGTGCAACAGCCTTGACCGATTATTCGTAATATCCCAATGGCATGGATGCTCAATGCCTTCACGCTAAAGTGTTCGCAAACCAAACACAGACGATGCGACAGCAGTTTATGTAACCCTGGTTTGCTTCTGGGGCAGCGCATGCGACATACTTATTTTTCACCTGTCACTCAAACAGACCGCTGAAAAAGGGTTCCCACCAACGAGATACATTTAAGTAAGGTCCTCACAGTCTTAGCTGGACATTAGGTATCCGACAATTATAGAACTGTTGCTTTATGCAACTGGGGTATATTCTATCAATAAAAATATGGAGTTTTTTATTCCGAAACATAGCAGTACACCAGATCACAATTTAACTCAGGTAGAGCTTACGTTGTTCTAACCGCAAGTGCTTGTTCAAGTAGCCGGTTACAAGGGCGTTAGCTTCTTTGACGCTAATTATGCTTTAATATAAAAGCAGTTCGTTACAATAATCTTGGCCCTCTTACATTCCTGGTACTGCTGTAGCAGTTGTACTTTTATTTGAGTGTCCTATGTTCACTCCAGCCTGATAGTACTCTAATTTACTTTTTATGCGTGTATGCCGATTTAGATTGATGTCTGCCACAGCCCAGGTTTCATTTTACAAATCACACACCATGGGTCAAATGACGCATGAAAGGGAGTGGGGATGGGTCGAAACGGAGAAACTTTGACTAAAGATTAATAGGTTCACATCCTGTTTTAGATGGCTTAAAATTCTTAACCTTTGTGCGAGAGAGCCCAATATTTTGTGTAGAATACAAAATAGGCTTAGTCAGTAGGGAGATATGAAGATATATGTACGACATGAACATTTTTAACATATACTGCATGACAAACTAAGACATGGACTTTTGTTTTTCTCAAAGTCTGTTTTATTAACTTGACACTGAACAACACCGTTTCACCAATTCCGGCACATGAGATAGCGGAGGTCAGGGCGTCGAGAGGAAGGTAAGTGGACAGCAGGTTCGCAGAAAAAATTGAAGCTGTGAACCTAGGATTGAACTTGGTAACACAACGGTCTCATCACCGGTGTTTAGTGATTGGCTAATAATACAAACCCAAAGCGTGACACTGAGGCGATTACACAAAAGTCAGAGAACATACACAGACCTGCCAAGGGCGTATAACAACTTTGCTGGCGGTTGGTTGAAATTTTGCTTGAGATTGGACAAATTTGCTCAAATTTTGCTTGAGCTTCCAGGCGATATCTTCACTATCAAACTTTATATATCCTAAAATTGTCATTGTGATTGGCTAATCAGTAGCACTAGGTGGCAGATTGCTCCGCATGTCACTCGACTCATTGTCAACACCGCTAAGGATCATATAACCATGATATAAGCATAGAAAACTAGGTTTTTGAAAATTTACGACCAAAAAATTAATTTTGCGCGAGATACCTTAAGGCTCACGTGAGTGTGTGAGGCAGTGGCCAAATGCGTGAGAGTCACGCGAGATACATGAGACTTGGCAGGTCTACATACATTTCATTTGCATAGTGAAACCGTGTTCAAACGTGGCAAATATTTTATGACTGCCAAGAAAACAAGCGAGATATATACAAACCATACATATCGATAACGATACACTTCAACATGGATCCATACATTACACCGGTGGCAGTTTTAAATGATGAGTAAATAATCACGATCACTGATCATGCGAGAAAGCGCACGATACGAAATGTGACAATTACGGCCAATGTCGCTGTCTGAAATTTGAGAAATACACTGAATGCCAAATTTGACCGTGTCGCAATGGTACTTATAGCAACGTGATGTTGATGGTTTAATCAGTGTGAGGCATAATTTGGCGAAAACCTTTCGACATATGGAGGGCCTATGGGATGGCCACCGTCTCTGCTTGGGGCTGATTGGGACAGTGATGCTACTGTCTACCTAAGAAGTGTGTGTCTTCTCTGTTGAGTCAAAACATCCTTTTAAAATAATATTAGTTTTGGCTATTGAAGGCAATGCCCGGGTGGGTGGGGGAGTAGATTTGTTGATAGGATGATGTCCACGTTGTGTAATTGTAAGTAGTTCTAAAATGCAGGCAGTTGACAGAACTGGCAGGTGGAATGACATGGTGTTAATGGGAAGTGGGTTAAGGTGGGCAACTAGCTATTATATATACTTTTGGTGATTACAAGATAAACCACTTGCGAGTTGGGCATAACGGAGACTTGTCCGTGGACTGTCTTTCCAGTATGTCATAGGTAGGTTTCATTTTTGGATCTGCTTTAAGTGAACAATAATCAATGGACTCTGCATGCTTTACAAACTAGCAAAAACAAAACAGCGGGACAGTGAAGCGGTTACATAACTCCTTTATCTCAAAGGATTAGTGTGGTTTGGCATACTGGGCTTACCTGAAAATCTAAGATAAATCGAAATGAACTGAAAAAACTAAAAAAATATCAAATTTGTGATTAAACTTACCATCTATAGATGATAATTATTGTGTTTTTGTTAAGATGTGCTCATAGTATAAAACAAAAAAATTCTTTTTCCACATCTCCATTCATTGGTATTCTCATACAAACAGCATCATTGCACTGTTCACTTGGTAATATGGCAAAATCTAAGAATCAAAAATCATCTAGATCAACACTGAAAGTTAAAAAGAATTTTATCAAACTCGCTAACAATCTGTTGTAAAATTCACTCTCCAACAGATTTCATACTTTTCATACATAATATACAAAATTCAGTTCAGTACCATACACTTTTTCTAGACCAGCATGACAAGTATAGTTCTGATCATCAAAGAATTGCTCTTAGTTACATTTCTGACAAACAGCAGTTTCATATCAAAATAAAAATTCAATTAACTCTACATTTACAAAGATTTCTGAAGAAGAGAAAAAAGCACTCAATTCATCAATTGTAAAATTTGCATTTCCCATTCTTGCAATAGTTCAGGAACAAGAGTTTAAACAATAAGTAAAGGTTAGGGCAACAAACCCAAAATTGCTTTGTATCTATCTATCTAGGCAGTCAAATTTGGCCATGGTATAGTCCTTTGCTTATCTAAGCAATTTGTTCTACCTCAATAGGTTACAAATTGGTTTATTACTGATGTAGACATTGTGGTAAGCTCAGACCAACCAAACTTGGTTGTAACTCTTCCAACAGTTTAACTGTTATGTAATCGTTACTCTTCACATAACTCTAGTTGCTGGTTTTAGTTGATAGTCCTCAGTGTTGTCAACTTTCTAATTCACCACCAAGTCAGTGCACAGCTTCCAATAAGATTTGACAGCAGCGCCACCTACTGAGTTATAACGTTTGTGACTGTCACATTTACATCTAGATACAGTCTCTCGCTAAACTAACCTCACAGACGTTACAACTGCACTACAGTTACAACTTTTAAAATCGGTTTTAAAGTGTTCAGACAAGCCTTCAAGTCCGTTTTAAAAGTTATAACCTCTTTGGTGTGAACAGGGTTATTAAGTCTCTGCTGTCTGTAAACTAAATGGGCAGACTGCATCATAGCGACCGCAGAAGGATTAATTTCCCCCTCACTGGAAAAAATCCCCTCTTTGACGGCACAGGCACCTTTACCCTCAGATGAGACAGTTCAAAGGTTTTTTAAAACTGAATATTTTCAAGGATCCCAAAAGATGTGTTTTGGATAAATGGGTTGACAGGATCAGAGGTATAATTTTGGGCAAAATAATACTTACCTAACTGCTGACTTGGGTATTGATCCATAAACTAGCACACTAAGACCCCTGTACAAGCCAAGGACACCTTTCTCGCGTACAGTAACTTTGACACAGTCGATGGGACCCTTGAACCGTTTGGTAGCCCCGGAACGCTCGTCTAACTGCAGCTGTGTCTTGACGTACTCCGTCGGGAATGTGATACATATTTCAATAGCACCTGTGAGACCCCCTAAAAGGAACAAGAATATAACTGTCAGCCATGGTCATGTTCATCAACAGGAAAATAATTAGATGCTCACAATTACAGGAGATAAAACTTGGAACAGTTGATGTCCAATCTTCTTAATAGAATTTTGTCAAAAGTATGTTTTATTAATGATGTAAAATCTTTTGTCAGACAAGAAAAGGCTGTTATAAGTGACTATTCAATACAAAATTCAAAAGCCATTGACTCCTCACATGGTATAATATCTTCAACAACAGAGACTACATGACCTATTCTAACAAATAACTTTAGATTTAGTGCTCATTTTGCCCTTTTTCAAGAGATAACTCCTTGAAAGAGTAAACTTTATGGACATTCATCTATCTACTCAAACAGAACCAGTGCAGCCTCTTTAATACATTTTATCACAATGTCACGACTTAAGTGGACATTTTTGCACATAATTATTATGGCAACATTTAATACATGTAGTACCTTGTACCATGAAACAAGGTTTGTCAAGCAAAATTAATTTTTGTTCCAATTTTCATGAACTAGACAATACGAGTTGTCACTAACAAATATATGATAGTTGCAAAGAAAGGTCCATGATTAAAAGGCATTTCCCACAGGCTCGGAAGCTTCGGTGTTACATTAGGAACACAAACGCTGGTCTTGAATCAAAGTTAATAGTGTGAGCTAACCCCGGAGTAGAGAGGTGGACAAGTTTAACAGTGAAGCCCGATGCTACGCCACAATGGGAAAACTTAATTTCAATGCCCACAAGGTGTCAGGTCTCTCAGTCTCAAGAACAAGGAGTCAACCTAAACAAACAGTTTGCTCTCATTCCATCTATATCTGTGCATCTCAAGCAGACTATTAGTAAGAATGAGTTTACCATGTCAAAGGCAGAAGACACTTACAAAACAGTCTATTGAATCTAAGTAATGTCTGGTAAGAGTAACAAAATACAATGAACACCCTTAATGTCTAATCTACAAGATAGTAATTGTTGATCAAATGGAGCAATACAGGCAAGGAGGAGCAACATTTTGATTGACAGGAGAATGCCAGAAGTCGAGGACAAATGGTGGCCTCGTTGAGACTTCTTTTCTCAGTAACCAGCTTGTAACTGATCGAGATATTTCGATTTAGGGGACCCATTGCGCGAGTATTTTCTCTGTAGACACTTTTCGTCCACATACAGTTACCATCAATTTCTTTTAAAGGATTGGAAGCGCCCAGGGCATTAACCCGCGAGTTTACGGTAACGCCCTAATATAAGAATTACATAGTTTTAATGCCTGACCCCGTTGCCACAGATACAAAACAGGGTTGGTTTACATGCTGGCATGAATGTTATGAAGAGGTGCATATTGACAATAGCACAATATGCCAGTAGTATTCCCATGTGAAAATTGCCTGAAATAATACAAATTATTTTTTAGGCAAAATTCCACTTTTGAAAAGTTTCTGCAATGGTATGAAAATTTGAAGGGGGAGCTCCATTAAATATTCCAGTTAACACTAGGAAAATTATTGATGAATTCAAGATTTGTTTATTCAATTATATTATTCCAAGCTTGACTGTTCTAAACCAATGGCAATAACTGCAGCTTTATGATACAGTGTGTATTCAATTAGGAAAACATGTCATCTTAGTCACAGCTGTCTGACAAAGAGGGCTTTTTCAAGACTGCACTATTGCTTGAATTCTACATTGCACACAACAGGATTCTGAAATACATGGGAACGCTGCAAATTATGTGCATCCAGCGCTTAAATTGGGAATCTAAAAAACCGGGTTGACGGTAAGTCGGGCATGGGCGGTAACCCGGACGAGTACGGTAACCCTCACTGTGGCAAGCAACTTCAAGACCCGCCTACCATTCAGTAACTCTAGGGCCTCGCTAAAATGCAAGACTTCTCGAGATTGCCGTATATTTTAAATAACACGTGACTTTGGCTAGCTTTTAGCTACGTCCCAGCATAGACCTGTCCTAGCGTTACTGAACGCACGCCAGTCAAAAGCAATATTTTAACCGACTCTCAGTTCCCCTCAAGTCCAAAGCTCGTTATTACCCATAATGCACTTGAAAAAATGCTCCCACCGGCCACAACTATGTTCTGATTTAAAGTTACAAAATCAAACTCTGCGTTTAGTGTTAGCTTTAAAAAAACAGTAGTTTTGTCAAGCAGAAAAGGCATAGCAAACAGCTACTAAGGAATGTAATAAAGGTTAGGCATTCTATAACATTTTAACTCACCCTGACTACACGTGAATAGCAAATAATTTCAGTGTTCTCCGTGACCTGCTTGAACAGGTTGCCGCGACCTGCTTGATTTTACTTCTGACCCGCTTAAATAGCACTTGAAGCAACTGCTTTTTTGATTTAAAACAAAAAGAATATTTTTTTTGTTTTGGCTGTGACAAGGTCCCCAAACTACATGGTGAACAGACTGCTACACCGTTCACTGGCTCACATACATACACGGGATCGTACTGACTCAAAACTCAATTCGTTCACCCATAATATATAGTCACGGACTCACAAACAGGACACACGGACTGCCAAACGTGGTTCACACCGAAAAAGCATGCCGAGTACATGGCTTCCCAGTTAAGTAGTGCAGAATAGTGAGTATTACTACACAGAAAGGGATTTGAAACAGAGGGTCTTTTTAAGGAGTTTGAATGGTCCATGTCAATTTGAGAAGAAAGCAGAAGATAACGGGAGTTACTGTCAAAATTGAGAATTGATGTTACAAAGTGATTTTGGACACCAATAAACTGTAGAACGAATAACAAGTTTAATAAAAATAAAAAATGTGCCATGTTTCTACGTGAATGTGAGTCCATGACCCATTTATTTTGGGCGAATAAATCGTGAATGTATCACTGAACGGTATTTGCAGGTACTGTTCAATTTTACCACTTGACTTTGCGCCCATTTATAATTGTTCACATACACCTATTGAGCCCTGGGAATCAAATTTCACTTTGAAGCTATGAATGAAAGCAAAATTATTATATTCTCTAAACGTAACAAGCATTGACTCAGAGGTAAATGTGTGACCATGCTATGTTACAAAAGGCTGCAGTGATTGCAAAATGCAATTACCAACCGGCAAGAAATTCAGTTTCGCTAGTTCCTCTCTACCATATATACACGACAAACACACCCAAGAGAGAGGTTGAATTTGATTGGCTGAAGGATCAATAGCAAAATTGATTGAGCACAGAATTCATGCCAATGGGAATATCAGGCAGGTGTTTTTGCAGCCAGACTTGATGAGTTAACACACTGTTTTAACAAAGGTATAAAGTAGAGTTAAAAAGGTGTACTATAATGTTACATCCACTTCAATTATTCTTATGCACACATTTGTTACAGCTTAGCTCACTAGGACAAAACTCAGGAGACAGCGTGACATGCTCAAAGGCATAGCATCAAAAAATTACGGGTTCAGCTTGAACAAAATGAGGCTACTCAGGATGGATACCTTATTTACATGACACTCCATTAGTGCAAGTGCCTGTCTACCGCGGCACTAGCATACGCCAAAGTTGCTCAACGTTTAAAAATATCAAGACCATTTAAACTGGGAAAAGCCACAAATCTTGAAATTAAGACAAAGCAGAGGCATTTAAAAACAAAAACATTTAAACTTGGGTATGGTGTTCACCAGAACTAACAAATGTGGGAAATGTTCCGTAGACCAAAACAATGGCGAGTAAAGTTAGTGTGATCACCTGCATTTGTAATTTACAATTCTTACAATATTGAATTCTTTTTACCCTAATTACAGACATGCACATTCAGTACCTCTATGCCATAGAAGTACTATTCTCCAGAATGCAAAATCACTGTGACCTCCAAATTGAAATGTCAAGTCATGATCAATAGAGAACATCTGCATTCAGTAGCAACCATCAATTGAAACAAAAGGCATCTGGGAATTGACGGAAATAGACTATTGCATTATATTTCTGATTTGATAGTCAAGAATACCTCAGCAATGGCAGGTCAAACATTTGTGGGGAATTAACACCAGAATTCAGAAGAAATATCAATCCAGACTAACATCCAATAAAAATGACAACAAATTAATCACTTGCAGAGAGAGGGAGACCTTCATATGAGGATTTGGGGGAGAGGTGGCAGTAACCTTATACTAAAGTGAAGTACTGAGATGCTACCAAAAAAGCACAACCATTGCTGGCATGCCGTTTCCTAGCTGGGCTTATGTGGACATTTCACCTTTGAAAATGTCAATCTTCCTGATGGCAACCTAGCCCACCAGTTACCTTAATGTAAACCAATAATGGTCATGGGGGAACAATCACATTTGTACAAAAACATACTGAAGAAAACCGCATACATGATCTGTCAAATGATCTGCCAATTTTTATTCAACTCTTGCACATGAAGTCTGAAATCTGCTGCCTGGGAGCTAAACCAATCAATACTTCAGGTATAGCACCTGCTCCTCCCCCAACATCAGGGGGTAACCACTAACCACTGGCCTTCATCTAGTGAGCATCCAGGGCATCTAAATGGGCACCATGACCCACATTAAGACACCCTAAGACAGCATTTGGATGATCTAGTAAACAATCAAGCACTGTTTAACTCTCTACAGCAGCTCTGGGGGTTCATTGGCGTGTCCAAAATATAAAAGTTAGTCATGACAACATCCACTTTAGTTCACTACAGACCAGGCCAAGCTAGAGGGTACAAAAAATACATGTCCAGTGCACGACATGAACACACTAACTAAAATTTAGATACCCTAGCTAGGACGCCCTGTTGAGCATTTGTACACCAAAGTAAAGTAAGCTAGAAAGCATGCGTGCCTCCTTACACATGCTAGCAGCATATGGGGCTCTTTACACATGCTAGCAGCATGCGTGTGTTCTTTACACATGCTAGCAGCATGCATGCCTCTTTAGACATGCTAGCAGCATGCATGCCTTTTTACACATGCTAGCAGCATGCGTGTGTTCTTTACACATGCTAGCAGCATGCATGCCTTTTTACACATGCCAGCAGCATGCGTGCCTCTTTACACATGCTAGCAGCATGCGTGCCTTTTTACACATGCTAGCAGCAGCTCTGAGCCTGTCCGAAATAAAAAGTAGATTTAGAAATTATGTAAGACACGAAAAATTTCTGCAGAATCATGTCGCCTCTGCAACATATGACACTCTAACAGCAATTTAACTTGAGGTCATAAAACGTAGTCACATGTCAATGGTCATGGACACTCTGAAAAATTGGGAAACCTATTTCGGATGCCTTATTTTTGAAATCGTGGTTCAACCCCTGTTATAGATCCATTTCTCCACAGTAACATCCCTGGTGACTTTTGATCATTAACAGCTACAACTAACTTCCCAACCCCAACTTATGCTTCACTGTAGTTTGGATTACAATAAGAACTTACACCACAGCTCTAGGAGCACATATGATGAGCTTCTCTTGTTTGGGATTAAGGGAACGGTGATGGCTAACCTGGGTTAATTACACCTATTGTCAGCAAAGAGCTAAGTGTTGTCACTGATATTTGCTAACATTTTGCTTAAATAATCAACAGTCTGATTAGAAAAACAGTTTTAGGTCAATTATCATGTGCAGTAAATATGTTCTGAACTTGTCACATTAAAAAATGATCTTAGTGCATCAGCTACCTTACCATTACTTCAAACAGCAAAGGAGTGTCTTAGCATTTACTTCCATTTCATTAACTACAGCAAGCATGAACAGTTCAACTACACAGTTTACACGGACACTCCACTCATACTGACTGCTATTGTTAGAAAATTGAGCTTTTTCATTGTTTGAATAACAAAAACCGATAAACTACAACAGAAGAAAAGAGCAATAACAAGCACCTAAGAACTGCTGTTCATATGTTGATGTGTGGCAACCCCTAACCCGCCTGTTCAGTGAGCAACAGAATGGGGCAACTATGATTTTATACGTAGAGTGATCTTGTAACAGCCCAAAGTATGAACTTTTAATGGGAGAGCATGTCATGCTTAACTAAGTTCAACTGTGGTGTCCTATGGTTATAACCCTCAGGAAGAGGTTTAGCAAGAGATTATAACCAATGTATACAGTGTGAAAACATGGCAGTTGCAGGTAGATGTATGTCTCTGCTGACAAATTTCGTTAGAAATAATGCCACACTCATGACAGCATTTTCCCGGTTCAGTGACATTAGCAGAGATAGGGGGTGCTGAGTGTGTGATATCTAGTTTCTTTGTTAACTGCCAAGCACAGTCTTTTGTCTGGTATGAAAACAGGCAGGCCAATTATCTACCAGCCTTATTACAGACCACATGTGAACTCAGTCAAACCCAGAGCGAACTGGTGTATGTTCGGAAAGAATAAATTGTCGTAACTTCGGTTGTAGTTGGGCGATTTTTGCGATTCAAAAACTAAACATGATCACCTTGACAAGGATTTCAGAAATGCTATTGGTTTAACTTCAAATATGTTAAAACTTAAATTTTATTTTTAACAGCACAGCCCAGTCAGGCTACATCCAATCTTATAGGAGATTAGAGCAATTATCAAACAAAAGATCTGGCCCTCCAATCATAAATGCCAGAATGGAGTTAATCAGTCATGTAAGATATTGGCTACAGGGGTCATCTTCCTAACTTGTTGTTGGGCTATAGAATCAAACAAGTTGGGAGCAACAGGGAAAACGCCATAATGTGAGACACTAACTTGGGGTGAATTGGAAAGCAATAGCACCAATGACTGGCAAATGAAACCACAAACTTAAGGTTACCTGCAACATCTAAGGTAAAATCTCACTAGTTTTCATGATATTCTTCCATATTAAGTAAATCAAATTCACGACTAGCGTAGACTAAAAAACCCTATCACCATGGTTGTTATGGCGGGCACTAAGCCCTTTGGAGTGTACACTCTGATGTGCCACTTTTTATTTTCATTTTTGTTGGCAACTACAATGTGTACAATGACAACTTGGTAGAATTTTTATCATTCAGGTCATGAATTAAGATATAAGTGAACACTTCTCATTTTCTATGGTTATTTCTTACTGACTGTGAAGTTGGCCATCTTTGATCTAAGTGGTCACTACAACTAAAAACTAACAAATGAAAACAAACAGGCATATGAATGAGGGTTTAAATTCCAATAAAAAACCCCAATTATCAAGAAAACTGATTTAATTTTAAAACACGGCAAACTCTCGTCATTGCAATTCTCAGTAAGATGCCAGTCTGAACTAACAAAATCAAGTAATAGACACAAATTAATTTGTTTGAAGAAAAATTCAATACTAGGACAGATGATATTTCTACTTGGATGTTATCGAGTTACAGTCCAGTAAACAGAGGAGTGTCACCCCTTCACAGTACTCTTCTCAGAAACACTTCACGTCAATAGCATTGTTCAGAATCATTTCCCTATGTACTTTGAAAACAGGAATGCAGCACACTTATTTGTTCTTTAAATGTGCTTTAGTCCACAGTATTTCCTCATCCAGGAGTGTATGGCTTTAAGGATACAGTTGAAAATGTGATTTCCTCGTTCTGTAGTGCATGGCTCTATGACATATGTGAAAAATAATGTACTTTAAAACAAATTTGTGCACACAAGGACTTCAAGTACTTAGACAGACCTTTCATGCTGACTTACCGGTAACTCTGTTCTAAGCGTAGTGTGGACGAAAACTGCGTTCATACCAGCTTTGGTAGTTAACAGACATCAAAGTAAACAGTAGGTCACAATGTTGTCATCGAAGTAATCGTGAGGTAGCGCTGAGCTCCTGTTGCATCGTGTGCACGTTAAGATTTTTTTGATGCACGAAAATTTGGGAACATTTACTGATGCTGACATAAAACTTAATTCTAATTCAATTGGTGATTATTCACAGAAAATATAAGCAACTATTAGCGATGACACTGCCCTTCAATTGCTGACAATGACAGTGGCTCCAGGCAGTAACTTCGATGGGACCGAAGTTGACCGTTCATACTGCACCACAGCATCTACGCTGTGCTGTTAAATCCACCTGTTTACTGGGAAACTAACTGGCTGTTAACTTCGATCAAGGACCGAAGTTAACCGTTCATACTGAACACAACTCTCCAAAACATTGGCATGTCTATGTTAGCATGAAAGCCCTTAAAGGCACTATTTCCGCTTCATTTTTGTTAAAAACTTCATGAAACGGATCTTTACGCAAACACTTTTATTCGAAACCTAAGCCCAAATAATAGCCTTTGCCATGGCATCGAATTTTTTTATAGTGAACTGAATTTAATACAGATTTTNCTACGCTGTGCTGTTAAATCCACCTGTTTACTGGGAAACTAACTGGCTGTTAACTTCGATCAAGGACCGAAGTTAACCATTCATACTGAACACAACTCTCCAAAACATTGACATGTCGATGTTAGCATGAAAGCCCTTAAAGCAGAGATCTATAGACTCCCATAACCACAGAAGTATAGGAGAAACCTGAGGTTATGTAATCTGACATCAGTCACTTACAAGGGTTCTTGATTTTGAGAACCAGTTTGAAGTCTGTTATTCCGTGGATAAAACTGGTTCTTAAATACAAGACCTCTGTAAGTGATGAACCCCTCCTGATACACCATAAACAAAACCACACTAGAGTTCTTTTTGGCTCACAATACCCACTTATGCCTTCATTGCATTATGAAGTATTTTCATTTTGGGGATTCAGTTGGTCTCAGGTGTTATCAGTGAGGTGACTGTATGAGTCCTGAGAACCTGCAATCGCTAGGTAGGTTGAGGAACGAAGCAAATCATTATCAAGGTAGCACTGTTGCATCAGAAACCTTCACCATACGTCTTTGTAGAGTGTGGACAACCCTAAAGCATTAAAATTTTTTTCAGGTGGTAAGTTGAGAACTTTTAAATAGAATTAATGACGTACAACTGACTTTTTTATTCGACTGGACATTACTTGAGCTGACTATTAGCAAATATGATTTGCCAACTCTGTTGATGGTTAGATGGCAATGGCCCCTGCCGAATGCCGATAACTTTGATAAGACTGAAGGGTAAATTACTGATACTGCATCGCAACATTGAAGCTTCGCTGTTACATCTTCCTGCAATTAGTTAACTGGTGCTGTTAAATTCAATCCAGGACCTTTAGAAGTCAACAATAAAATGAAAAAAGTTAGTGGCCCCTAGCAATAACTTTGATGGGACCGAAGTTGACCCTTCATGCTGAACCATAGTGTCGACACTCCCCTGTTAAATCGACTGTGAACTGCGAAGTAAACTGGCACTGTTAACTTCAACCCAGGACCGAAACTAACCTTTCAGTCACTGACCGTAACTCTCAAAACATCAATACATCGACGTTAGTATGAAAAGGAGTAATAACTATTTTTGCCGAGGAAGCTACACAGACATCAGACTTCATGTAGAAGAGTTAAGAAAAACAGCATAGCAAAGGACTAAACCAATTTGCTTACGCGCACGATCAATGAGTAAAATAACATTAAAATGTTCTGAGCCAAAAGATCCATTGCATAATTTATCTCCTTCAGTGAAGAGCTGCAGACAAGGTTCTGCTTAATCTGAGTGATTGTGAGATGTCAGGAGATAGAATTGTGACGAGCCATGAGTTCATAGAGACAAAGGCACTTTTCAGAAAGTTTTCAGCATATGAATTGGGAATTGGAGGGTGGTCGGTAAGTTGAGTATGGGCGCTTAACACTGAAAATGGAGAAATTTCTGGGGTGAGTGATAAGCCAAGCACGAGTGTTATCCCCGGGAAGTAAAACAGTCCAAGTTACATCATGCAAATGAAATCGGATCATAAGCAACCCGTAAATTGGTTACCTAGTTTAATTATCCTGTTAACAGAGATATGAAAAAATCAATCTCTAATGGTTCTGGCTTTGTATATTTAATCCTTCACTGTGTTGTAATGCCTGATGGTCTGTTTGATTGCCTCCTGCAGACTCAAGAAACTTATTAAGCCTTTAATATCAAGCTGTATCACCAACTGATGCATACATGTTACTGTAGTTTGTTGGATGAATTTCGCACAATCATTCTTAAACCATGTACAGCTTCTGTTAACCTTGTTGACAGCAACAGCCAAATGACTGTTGTGCGGCAAGATATTAATAAAATGTGACCATTATGATTACATGACGATTGACAAAGTGTCTGACAGACTATGTCAGCACCAACTTTTAGTAGAACTTGAGAATATACAAACTACTTTTAACCAAACTTTCTTGTTTCAATAACAACATGGAGTGGGCGAAGTGATTACAGAAATGATTCTTCATTTCACACAAAAAGCGACGCCCAAAAGTGATATTTTCTATTTCACTAGTAATAACAAAAGATTGTTGCAAATGCATCAAAATTATCTCATCTTTGTTGGACATACCTTACAACATTACAAGAAAGAATACATCTACCGTAAGGTTGAATGAATACTATAAGATTGTTTTACTGGTTTTGTTCAGGCCCTCAATAAGACGCAGAAAAAAAATGTTCAGTAACAACACAGGATTGAAAATTGTATCCCGTGATTAGCAGGGAAGAGTTCTCTATACTCAACAATGGGGAGAAGGACGGTCAGCGTGATCATAGGCTTTGTTTGTGTAATACATGACGATATCTTGCAATGATCCTTCATTTTCATGAGATTCTCGTTTCCGAATTTACTCAATGTGGTACAAAATTATTGCAAGTTTAAAAGGTCAGGTACTGTCTACAAGCTGGTCTAATCTTCAGTCAAGACAGTGCCACCGTCTCGACGTCATCCCCTGGTGCGTGCAAGTAAAATGGTATGTTGCTAATTTGGACTACTGAACAAAGGACTGTTCGAAAAAAGTTTGATTATGGAAGAATTTGTTTGAGTTGGAAGGAATCAAAGACATCAACGGTCTCCTAAGGTGTCCCTCTATGCGCAAAAAGTACTTATAACAATGTGACTTTTATGTTTTAATCCAGTTGAGGCATAATTTGGCGAAAAAAGTCCGGCATATGAAGCTCCTATAGGAACTTCACTGTCTCTATGGTCAGATTAGACCCAAAAGCGATCCAGTTTCTCAATAACTTTTTACACTCTCGATGTGGTATGAGCCAGTTCGATGGGATTAAACTAATCAGGGGGGGGGGGGTAAAGCAGAACTGAATTGAGCTGTCTCAACATGCCATATGAACTCTAGTCTTGGTGCAAAGCTGTATACTTAGTCTTCATATGTAGCTAGCTGGCTATATGAACTCAAGATTTAAATTCAGTATTACCATATTGCATGAACCTCTCCTACTGTTACAAACATCAAACCTATTTTCAGTGCATAATTTGTTGTGTCCAATATTGCTGAGACTTGACACTGACAGCTGGTTTTCTTCTCAGGATTAAGTCGTGGACGACATCGGGAAGAACGAGTGTGCGATCTATTTTTAAATCGAAATATGTCACCGGTCATACCTATAGTCAGCTCGCTAAATGTTGCACATGTAAAAAGTTTATGAGAGACAGGAACACGTTTGTAGTAGAGGCAGTGTCTTATCTTCAGCCCTGAAGTGAAAGATTGAAGTTTGGACCCTCATTTAATCAGGTGATAGCTGAAGTCTGTAAATCTGATAAATTCTGATCTGATAAATTTTGGAGATTCCATAAGATGACGTGTAGACACGGTTCATGAGATTTAAAAGTGTACTACTTAAAATTCACGGAACAAGATGGATTTATAATTTAGCACCCGTTTACTAGGCGTGTTTACTTCATGGGCTGAAGTTGGGTGACCTAGTTATTATCCAATCAGTCTTCAGTATTTCGGAGGTGTGTACTGTCGAACCATCGACTGACAAACAACTTTTAGTTCTGAGCATAGTGGCGTGGTGTCAAGGCAAATCTTCCAAACTAAGTATTATAAAGAATCTCTTTAAAATCGTCTCACAAAGAAAATGTCAGATGAAATCATCTACCATTATACTATTCATGTTTAAAACGTACCGATTTGTTGCGATGAATTTTAATTTTTATTGCATTTCATGAGATGGAAAATTTTGTTTCGTTTCAGTATGACGCAAGCGCAACAATTCAACACAGGGGTACAACAAGTAACCTGTAGGCCTTCGCAACATGTATAAAAATTATTCACAGCACATTATCGTTAATTTGATGTCTAAAAGCATGAATGCTTTCCCAATCATTTCGCAAACTTACCTGCAATGACTCCTTTCAAACTTTTTTGCGATGGCATAATGGAAAATGATCCACTTGCTGCTGCTGCCATGCACGAAGACGTAGGTCGATAAAACGGACTACCGAATGCAGAGTTTGGTCGGTCCATTGCTTCTCTGCTACGCGCTCTTGTCTTAGGCAAAATAAAAGCTCAACTAACAATTACCCGGTTGCATTTCACAGCGACTGCAGAGCACAACCATCCCTTGCCACTTGGCCAAGTTGTGACCTGTGACCTGGTTATAAAGTCTCTAGCATTACCGCGATATTTGAAGAAGTCTCGTAGGAATCGACCAATCACAAATAAGCGCTTTATTATAGCAACCCGCTGTTGCTATGTTACTGTTCCTCTTTATTGACTTGATAGGGCAAAGCATCTAGTATTTTCGAGAAGGGTGCGAGAACGGCGAGGAGTAGATTAAATTCAGACATTTGAGGGATTAACGACAGGTATGTACATTGTAAATTGCAACGAAATTGTGAGAACATAACGTTAACAGTTCGCTGATTCTATCAAAGCAAGACAGAACAGTAGAAGCCAATCGATATTGTCACAAGAAGTTTCATGAAATTTGCCTGAGAACCGCAAGTCTCATACATAACTAAATACATAAGGCTATGGGAAATTGATGATTAGTTTAATCTGAAAAGCTTGTCAGTGATTGAGAAAATGAAAAAAATCTCAAAAATTAACCATTCGCTAGTACAGTTTTCAGTAATAAGATCTGTCAATAGTATTCTCACCAACAGACCACTGAATTATTAAATATTTTAAGTAACCAGGTAACATCGAGTTATTTTGTCAACTGTAAGATTCATTCTGCTCTTTGTAGAAACATGGCCCAGATTATAAAAGCTCCCACGAGGTTCACCCACCCAGAGTGGACCCAGGCCAATAAGACAAAGTACAACAATGCTGAAAAAGAACGGGCCGCAGCAGAACGTCTGGTTATGGAGTCGGAGAGACTGAATGATGAAACGCAGAAGCGGGTTGAAAGGACGCAAGCTGATGTTGATAAAAAATTTGGTAAGTATTAGCAACTCAGTAAACATCCAACATCATTTCACAAAATTCCACTGATGCAGTAAATAGCCCTGTCAAGAGGAGTACAGCAGAAATATGGGTGTTAAGAGTGGGTGTTTTGTCGAAGGCATATTTAGCTGAACAAGCCCCATCTTTTTGTCATAATTTCAGTCACAGCTATTATTAAAATCTCTTGGTCTATTTACACCGACCTTTTGTCTATTTACAGTGTCACTGTAAATAGACAAGAGGTCGGTGTAAATTGACCAAGAGATTTTAACAATATTTGTAACACGCCACAACCTCAGAGCGGTTTTAGAAAGTCAATTTTCAGTCAGCCTAGAAAAAATGATAGATTTTATCCGTAATCAATATATCTGGTGTTGTCTTTTGTGTGAAAATTTCATTGAAAATTTTTATGTGTTACATGAGTGACATTAGTATGTTTTATGTTTCAGAACAACGTATGGATGATATTAAGTTCTGGAAGGGAGAGCTTGACAACAAGCTTGCTGAACTTGTTGAAGAAATAGACAATCTTCTGGCTTTCAAGGCACGCGTAGAGAAAGCTCTGCAGGCATGTGATGAGCCACTGCACATCGCTCAGCAGTGCCTGGTAAACAGGGAAAAGAGACGGGGCATTGACTTGGTGCATGACGACGTGCAAAAGGAGCTGTTTAAGGAGGTGGAGGCAATCCAGGGTGTGATGTCACTGCTACAGCGTACTATTGAGAACTGTACTGAACAAGTTAGGTGTGTATCAGATGGAACTATTGATCTGTGTTCATTGTTGCATTGATTTCATGAAGACATATTAGAGAAGTTACTGCAAATCTACAGAGGCATATATGGATTTATATTCTCATGTGATTGTTGCATAATTGATTGAACAAAACTGTATTAATGGGTTTGTCGGTTTGTTTATTGATAAGAATTGCAATGACATGGTTCAGTGTAAAGAATGGGATGCTGCAGCAGCAGAGTTCGGAGTGTTCTTTTAAAAGTTCTTGGTATTAGTTGTTCGGTATTGTGAGCAATCTACTGAGTACTGAGTGAAGCAAAGTGAGATAAGTTATCAGCCTCTAACTCAAACAAAGCTGAGATTTCATAGAAATTTAGTGTTTTAGTTGTCACAAACTTTAAAATGCATTAAATTCAAAATGTCTTACACGTTACACTTCAATATTTAATCTTTATTACAGGCTGAACAGAAAAGCTAAGTACCAGCTGGAGAAAGACTTGAAAGACAAGTTCTCAGCAGTCAACATTGATGACTACTGTGCAACACTGCGCAACAATTCAGCTGATATCCGATACAAGGATGGTGCAGCAAAGATCGAAGCTAAGTAAGTGCAAGTGTTGTACACTTTATTTATGATTTACTTGAAGAAACCTACACACTTAGCGTGCACCTTTTACTTTTGATGAACAGATATACATGTTGACTGAATCTTAACGCTGAAGTGCTGAGACAGATTTGTTAATAATTATGAATGTCAGTGTCTTATTTGCATCAAAAACTAGGTAACAAGTCACAGCACCAATACTCGTTTAATGATTATAAACCAGTTTGCATGTTATTAATGCAGGCAAACTCAATTTTATGAAGGAACTACTTTTTGAAAATTTAAATCAGCTGTCAGTTGTCTCATCTAAAATTCTCTGTAATGTCTTTGATTTTGGGTTGTTAAATGCATGTATCTTCAATGTGTTTTTTTTATTTTTCTTCAGCTCTGTGACTCCAGAAGAGTGGGAGGGTTACTCTAATGACAATATCAAAAAGGCAGAGCGTGAGAGGATGAACTCGGTTCAGCTGCGAACAATCACAGACGGAGTACTGCAGCAAACAGCCAATGACATGAACAAACAGAGGGCAGACGTGGATCTTGCCTTCCGTAAAAGAATTGAGGAGACGAAGGATACAAAGGGCAAACTGGAGAATCATCTTGCCCGGGTAAGTCGTGTTATGTTTTTGGCACAGTATTGCAGTGTGTTCAGAAGTATGCGCTTAACAGCCAGGCCCAGTTATTAAAAGTGATATATGATAGATGACAAACTTGAAATCACATCACACTATCAAATGTCATGTTTTACTCTGTGATGAACGATGCTTTGACGTCGTGCAACAACCAAATTTTAAGTCTAGCACAAGGCAACTAATATTATTCTGAGCAACCAAGTTTTCTCTGGCGATTCCATTAAACATGAGCAAAAACAGTATTAATTAAATTAAATTGACTTAAGTCGGTGCTTTGTACATAGTTTAACGAGGAGGTTAGTTTTTGAAAGTTTCTTAAAAACCACATGCTTTGCTAAGGGTGGCACATTCACAGAGTTAATAACTGCATCTTGAAGTATTAATACTGTTGGAAAGTAGAACAGCTAAGAAATGAATTTTGTCACGGAGATGTTTCAAGCATTACTGACTTTCTGTTACTTTTTGTTCACTAGGTCATTGCTCAAATCAAACACATGGAGGAAAATATCACTGGCTTGGAGAAGGGCATCTATGACAAGGAGGCACCAATGAAATTAGCCCAGACACGGCTGGACACACGCACAAACCGACCTAACAATGAGCTTTGCAGAGACCCCGTTCAGTACCGTCTCATAGCAGAGGTCAGCGAGATCACGGACTCTTTGAGTCAGCTGGATGCCAGGTTGAAAGACTCAGAAACATCACACAAAGGACTTGTTCGTAACCAACTTGTGTTGGAGGAAGATATTGACACTAAAGCAAATACATTGTTTATCGATGAAGTTCAGTGCATGGGAATGAGGGAAAGTATCAACATCCAGGCATTTTAATTGGCAAGAGACTGTATACACACTTGTACACTGACTACCTATGTGGAAACTTTCCAACTTGATGTGGTTTATATTAGTGACAACAGCCTTGTACATTTCCTGCTGTTGCCACTTGAATGGAAAATTTCTGCCACTACAGTTAGGAAGGAAACTTGTTGCATGACGAATGCTGGTATTGGTCACTTCTTTAGTAAACTAAGCATTATTGAATGCTAGCTATATGGAGCACGCATCGTTTTGCGTACATTGTTTTTATTTTTATTTAAAATAAACTGTTTGCTAAACATGTCTTCTTGTAATGTTAAAGTAGAAATAAGCAAAACACAATGGCATTCTGCTCACTGTCAGTGGTATAATATAACTTGTTGTTATCTCCTGTAGTCATGAAATTAAAATAAATGTATCGTCAGAAAGGGCTCATTACAGCGTTGTGCACATCCATATCATAAAATTAATAATGAATGTGCACATTTAAGAATCCGAGCGATTTATTTTACCTCAAGATGTCCTACTGCTGACGGCTCTTGACAATGGTTTCATCAAAGTTTACATGAGATTTTGAACACATGATCTCACTAAACTACCATGTTGTAGGTAAGGCAATCTTTTTTTTAATGCATTGAGATTTCTTTCTCTTCAACTTTCATTAAACAAGACAAAATTATTATTACTGATGCAAAATAAATATTGTGGGATACTACATTATAATTCAATTTGATTGCTGGAAAACAATTAGTAACAAGACAGTGATTCCCTATGTTCTGCATAATATTTGGTGTTTTCAAAAAGTATATACCGGTACTTTCAATGTTGAATTTTTGATCTAGAATCATAAGTCATAACAGAGTATGGTGTTCCTATTTGTTGTACTTCTCTTAAAAACGAGTCAATTTAAATGCCATGTCGTTCTTGTTAAACTACTGTTCTTTTCCATTGTTTAAAACTGCAGCATGAGACCATAAACAGAAATATGTATTGAACAATGAGGAAAACAACAGCCATGGAAATGGTTTAGAAATAAAAATATTTTATTGTTCTTTAAATGTTTCACATATTAAATTGCATCAAAATGTCTGTTGATAATGCAAGTATTGAGCAGACACAATTAGACATTGGAAACAAACCTTCTCACTACTTGCTTTTATGACAACAAGAAAGTCAAGTTATTGAAAAAAAACAAAGGGCAATTTTCTGAACAATGCAGCAGGACAGTTTTGGAGTTTCTGCACAAACAGAAGCTAATTACTGACACCAAAGTCTCGTGTTAATAAGCAATTTTAAACAATAAATATAACACGAATACGTTTATACATTATATGGTATTGTAATACCACACAAGAATGGAGAGGCAGGCTAACTGACTGTTTTAATAGTCTCAATTTTCAGTGTCATAATTCAGCGATATTTTTCGCTTTCATGTTACTTGTAAAACTCCATAGCTAATCTGCCACTGTTGTAAATGATTAACAGTTATACCGCAAAACAAGAAAACTGACCTCTGATTTGAGAGAGGCACAGAAAGATGTAGTGCTGGAGGTGTACAAACATTTCAAGATGCTGAATGATAAGGGCATCTGTTCATAAGCCATTAGACCACCTATTCCTTAGGCACTGACAACTCCACAATAAAATTTGAAATGCTAACAACAGTCAAGTACGCTTGAGGCTGGTGGTACATCAACCTAAGAGAACCAACATCCAGATGTCACCTGTCCCAGAAAATATTTCATAACTAAATGGTAATCACTTGAACGAAAGACCTGCATCACCATTTAAGTGCCATTCTCAGAATCTAAACCCAGGCCATACTCAGAATTTAAGGCAAGGCCATACTCTCCATTAAACACCCATACCACCACAAGCACACCTTAAACCTGGTGAAAGACAAACACAACCACAGCTTACAATTACCATCATGAGTAATTCACTGTTTATCAACAGCTTTTACAGCAACCAAGGAGCACGAATGTGCTAACACTTGGAACGGGTTGTGAATAATCACATGCGTAATTCAAATTTGAAGATGTCCAGGGTAAGTATAGCGGAGCACAATAACAGTGAATAAAAAGGTCACTAACACAAGTGTTATGACTATGTCAAGTGTTGATAGTAAGTGTGCGCATGGTTCACAGTCGTCTCTGCATCCTGGGGATATTCTTGACATTTCTCTTCATTCATTTCGTAGTGGGTACCGCAGAATGAGTGAAAATATCTGCCAATTTCTGAGTGCGTGATCACACAAGGTTCTTCAATAAATTCTAAATTGTCTGAAATTTAAATAGAATATACAAGTTGGAAATTTTTGGAATAAACAGCAAGCATATTTTGATACCAGTAATGAAGCTACATAAAAAAATCATCAATGTATCAGTTTTTATGTTTATGTTCCTATTAGATACCATGAACAAAAATGATTCCAGTGCATTTCCAAATAAAGACATCAATTGCCAATTCTCCACCTGAATTACAAAAAACACAAAAATATGGAAGCCAATGACTGTATTTTAATTCACTGTCTATTTCTTGAGTACTTTGCCTAGTAGGAAGTACACTGCCTAATGCATTTTCTGTATGAAAATTGTTTGGGAAAAGCCACTTTTGAATGCAAAATATGAAGAAGACACAAGCATTTTACTAGACAATCGCTCAAACTCCCAGTTTTGAGCTTGAGTAAACAAATTTACACCACTTAACTGTCCTTCACTAAACCAACTTAACATAAAAATGATGTCACAGACTTCTGAGCTTTCACTGACCATGTGCTGCATATCTGGTAGAGCCATCGTGTACTAGCACATTGTAGAAGGGCTGGTACTGTCCGTTGGGTAAGTTTGGCACCCCCATCTGACTCATCCAAGGTGGAGAGGCCAAGCATTCCTTGTCCCAGCCATAGATGACACACTTGTAGTGATATCTGTGTGAAGTATTGAAGTTTATGTTGTGACAGTAGTGTATTGCACAGGATACTGTAGTTGTGCATGTCTTGCAAATTGCTGCTTAATAATCATGAATATTCAACAAAATAGTTTGAATCACAAACATTTTTAAGTTTGGTCTGTACACCACCTGTTGGTCACATAATGTAACAATCACTAGATAACAAACCTGGTCAATTTTCAACCAAATCAGGTCTATCCTGCAATAATCAGAATGTAAAGAAAGTGTATCAAAGGTATGTAATAAAGGTGATTCAGAAGAAAGTTCGATCAGAACAAATTTAATAGACTCACCTCCTGTGTTTCATAATCATGCCGACAGAGAACTGCACTTGAGGATTGTCACTGCGTAGTCTGGGCATTATCTACAGAAAGATGTGACCATTAACCATGAGAGGCCGACACAACATGCAAATCCTCTATGCAGATTGGCAAATCAGGAGGCCTGAGTTTATGCAACAGGGTGTTCCTTTTTTCCTAGGGAAATCTTAAACTGCGACACCAGGGTCACAGACCAGAAGAGCTTGTCTCTCTAGTTTCCATGGAAACCCTCCACTATTATCTTTAAATGGTGATTGTTTAATAAGAAATAAGAAAATTCAATTCCCTACAAATTACAGGCTGAGGAAGAGAAACTCCTTGTATGTTTGACATAGTATTGGAAAAGACTAGGCTGCCAGCATACTTAGGAAATGACAACAATATATCGTGTCCAACCAACTCAGATTTTTTGGTGTTGGTATAATTCCCTGAGTGTGTCATGAATTCTCATCAAGTTAAATAAGAGCGAGTTTACCCATTTCCTATGATGTACAGTTGTCTTTAAAAAAACATTTTATGTTATATAACCATTCCAGGACATCCTTGTGTTTTGTTTACTAGTATGTCATTGACCAATATCTAGTCATAGTGAAACCCAGTATATGGCAGACATCTGTCAACATTTCATTCATGATTTGGATCAGGTCACCCGATTTTTCAATATTGTCATTCAAAAACCCACACATTTTCATTCATTATATTGTAGTTAGAGTTAATAAACTTTGTGTGTCAGTAGAAACTCAACAACTGAGTTAGTTTTTAAGATGCTCTCCATCAACTTGCTGCTGCTACCTTGTTAGCTCTCTTCCTACCATTCAACCAAGAACCGGGTAACCAACTATACTAACACGAACTATCCCAAAGTGTGCAAATTTCCATGTATAATGCTCAAAATGGCAGCAGAGGAACAAGTGCCCTCCAGATGAGAAGCAGTGTGGATAAATACCACATAATCAAAGTAGCACTGTGATAGTTTGGCACCCAAAGCTATACAGCACTACCAAATTTACCTTAGGAACAGATTTTTCTTCCTTCAATTGCCGTTCCGCAACCAGCATCATCTGAGACAGCAACCCAGCGGGACCACGGCCGAAACTAGCGATATTTTGAAGGTGTTCAAGAGTCTAAATCAAATAGACAGAATAAACATCATGAGATAAACTCCTAGAAACTGACTTAGTTTAGTTTCTACATTCAAGGATTTGGTTGTTTTATTTCCTGTCCAGTGATTACAGCCTCCCAACAGAAGATCATGATCACAGGGGGTATCGCTATGCACAGACATTAGGGACACTATCTCTACAATATGATGGAGGGAACCATGATGTCTCGATGGAAGTTTGCTCTCACTGTGATTTATATGCCAAGGTTTCCAAGACATCTGAAACTGGCTGACAGAGCGGCAAAGTTGAATGAGACGCTAGTGCCTAAGTGGTAGTGGCTTGCAATCATAAAGATCCGGGATCAAATTATGACGAGTTGTCAAGTTTTTAAAAAGAGTAAAAACAGTACGACCACTGTGAGTAGTGGTCAATATCAATAATTTGGTACCACGCCGACAGTCAACATGAAGAAACATATTGACTGGGAATCCTTGAACACTGGTGAGTTTAAAACCTGATCGATTGATCATAGGTGTTCAAGACTGTAAACTTAATATATAGTATGTATCTCTGGTAACGAGCTAGTGCAACGCACTTATCATTTTTCTATTATTCGAGACATATGTCAATCATAAATTATGTTAATATTATGTAACACCATATGTCAGCTAGCTCATGTATTCACTACCTTCTTCACTTGAATCCCTTAGCCCAGAACACGTATGAGCAATTAGTTAGTTTAATTTCTTATGCTAATTTGATGTTTCATATTTGTGATCATTTTTTGAAGAGTGCATACCTCGGCTATGTTGATCTTTTGATGGATACAGATTCTGCAAAGCCTGATTCTTGTTTCCAGATCATCAGGGGAGATAATGGTGCCCAACTCAAGATTACTGAGTAAGTTAGACACTCCACTACCTCCACTCTGAATCTGTCTTTCCTCAACAGCCACAAGATTTCTAACCATACGTGCCAGCACCTAAAATACAATGTTTACTAGTGGTAGTGAACAATGAAATCAGCCTTCACATTGACAACTTTCAGTTGGCTGCAACGCTTAAAAATAGATTTGAAGTTTTGTTAAGTCTCTGATCAGAAGTAAAATTGTTGGGGTTTAATAGACTATTAAACCCCAACAATTTCACATCTGATCATAAACTTAACAAAATCAATTCATAAATATCAAATAAACACAGAAAAATCAGGAGCCCCAACTAGGAATCGAACCACAGGTCTCTAGATTGCCGGTCTAGTGCTCTTACCACTGAGCTACTGAGGGCCCGATATTTGCGCAATTACTGTTTACAGCCAACTGTTATGTCATGTTGGCTGTAAACAGTAATTGTGCAGATATCAGGTCCTCATTAGCTCAGTGGTAAGAGCACTAAACCGGCAATCTAGAGACCTGTCGTTCGATTCCCAGTTGGGGTTCCTGATTTTTCTGTATTTATTTAATATATTTCACTACTGGCTGACCTCAGAGTCTATATATTTACTATATCAATTCGTAAACTTTTCCAACAAATCCAAGTTTTCAAATGAAAAAATCAGAGACAAAACAACACAAAACAACACAAAACAAAATCTGTCAAATTAAAAGAATGCCTAGTCTACACTTGAAATGTGAAATTTTGTGAATCAGAACCATGGGACTCCTGACAGGGCTGACAACCAAAATTTCATTTGACCAAAAGTATTTCAACTCCTCTAACATTGACAGTGAAAAGTCAGTAAGCCTTTCATTTCAAAACTAAGGGATTTACCACTGAATCTCTTTTTGTGCTTGAAAAGCTGCAGATTTTTTAAGCGCAAAAACTTCATCATTTTGGCTTAAAATTTGTAATTTTACATGAGTATTATGCCCTTGCCAGTTGTAATCTAACTGACTTCTATTTGTAAGTGATATTATATACTGGTAGTCTGCAACAGCTCTGCCCAACTCACAAGTCTGTGTGAAGATGAAAATTAGTTTAAAAATCATTAACGCATCATTAAAATACTTTCTTTTGTTAACTGGTTGATCCCAAACTAGAGTATAAAAGAGCTAACCTGGGTTAATTAAAACACTTAAAGTTATCGACTCGATAACTCTGACCGTTGCATGACATTAACTGCATTCATTTGTTCAACAGCAGCAACGTGGGGTGTGATATTGCAATACCAACGTTGCATAGAACCAGGCACTGATTAATACCTGATTTTATGACAGTCTATTGTCCCCTATTACTATACAGGCTCACAAGAACACACGCACGCACGCACGCACGCACGCACACACACACACACACACACGCATGTAGGAATTGCCTACTACAGAATTCTTAACAGAGACCTAATATCCTAGCTTGTACCTCCTTAACAGATTTTTATATTGATTAGGAATTAAGAGTGATTTACCAATTTTGAAAATGTCATTGTTCCATAATTTATTTTTAATAGCTTAGCACAGTCATGGTGGATCAGATACCATCAGATTAGACTCCTGACAATTATTGAATGAAGTTACAATCTGAATAATATATAAAAAAATAATTGCAGGTGGTCTGATACACGTTGTATCAGACGTGCGCAGGCCTCGCATGTGGGCCCATTGCACTGATCACCTGGAAATATTTTTATGCTTTATTGATATATGGTTAAAACCGAGCTGAGGAGCTAGAAACCTGGCTCAAGGGTTTAGCAGTGTGACCTGGTGGGACTTGATCAATAATACAAGTTTACAAGTTGATAAAATTCCTTGTTATCCAAAATGGTGGAACTTCAGTATAAGGATCTTGGAAATTACATAGCTTAAAAAGTGATTAGCTTACCACTCTTGTAGGTACACTCTTGTAAATATCTGAATCTAATCCACCAGCAGGGTTGAAGGGCAGTAGCAATGCACAGTCATGTTGGGACATGAACTGCCCTCTGTTGAAGACATCGATAAATGTGTACTGTTGGGTGCTGTCAAGTTCTGGATTTTCACGCCACTTAAGAAAGAAGTGCGATGGGAAATTAACTGATTCACATTTCACTCCCAGCCGGCGACTAATAGCAAGGTATATCACAGCCAGAGATATGGGGATACCTGTTTTCCTTTCAAGAACCTTAAAATTGGACAGAAAGAAAAATCATAAGCATAATTTTACATATTACAAAAGTATTCAGACAAAACGACATGGAATAACTCGTCATGGCGACTGGGTGGAAGAAAGCTAGTCCCGTCATAAGACCAGTCTTCCAACAGATAATGAGAGAGTTTACAGGAGAGTTAGTAAGGTGGTTAAACCATTCCATAATTAGAATTTTGCCAAAAAGTTATTAGCAACAATTTATGCTGTTACCAGAATTAGCTGTCAGCATGGTGAAACAGTATTTTGTGTGATGACTTCAATGCCATGTAATTCTTAAAATTTCTAAAATAAAAATGATGACAAAACATCAAATGACTAAATGACATTACAACATTTTAAGTAAAAAAACATTGGCAGTGTGGTTTGACACTTGGTTTATAATCAAGTGTGAGCAATTTTCTGGGTAAGATTAACATAACTTCCAGAAAAAAAACAAAACTGCAGGGAACCATGTCTTAGATTTTTGATTTACCTAAAACAATCATCAAAACCATCTACCAATACCCCAGGTCTTTATTTTTTGCAGCCAACATCTCTATTGTTCAAAATCAAATAAAAACTCTGGGACACAGTACCCTCCACTACAGTTGATCATAAAATAAAATGTGAAAATGACCCACGTGGTGAAAAAACTTTGATTTCACTTTTACTGCTTATTAAAGCAGTCAAGAGACCTGTGGTTCATATTTCAGTTTTGGCCAACATCAGCGTCTACAGAAAATGAAACAGAAGGATTTGTCACCTACTTGAAATCAACTCAAGTGGTCCCAAACAGCAAAGTATTTTAACAAGTGTCAATGGTAGCAATGAAAATATAGACTACAATGCACTTTGCCTTTTTGAAAAAATCTACTTTGATACAGTCTAATATTAAAGTGAGAGTGCGAAACGACATGTCTAGTGTCAAGTGTTGCTATGTGGCCATTAACACTAGACAACATAAAACATAGGATAGGCCGAGAATTTTAATTTGACCAGTCAGAAACGAGCCGCTGAGCAGTAAAGTACCCGACTGGTGTGTTCACTTCATTAGTCAGAAAACACAGCCAACTGCAGTGCCAACTTGAAGGCAAATTCTTGTCAATGAATGTCTTCTTAGTCTTATTTATTTTCACCAGTTAGACTGGATATTGAAATGCTCCTTTATTGCAAGGATTTCAAACATATGTTTTTGCATGATGTGATGATTCACTAGTTGTTCTAGATTGTCAAATGACGACTGCAAAGGGGACCAAGCTAATGACATTTAGTACATCATTGGTATTGTTTGGTCAGATTTGGTTAGATGACTGGTTGACAACCGGTCATCCGACTCACTTCTATCAGTTTAACTGTGCTGTATTTCTTGGAAATCTCATTTAAGTAACTATAAAGAAAACTTGTACATTGTGATTTTCTTCCTAGTGTGTTGATTCACATTTTGTTCATTAAAATTCTCAAAGCATGTAGAGTGTGTTCACTAAAAGCACTGTCACAATTTTGATGTTCATTGAATACCTTGGCATGTCTCTATACCTGGTTGATGTAAGAGTTCCGTGGATCATAGTAATCTTCTGTGTTACCAATAAAGTGCAACCTTTTGAATAATACCACATTCAAGGTGTTTAACAGCTGCCTTTGATGTGTTGGTGTGAAAGATGAAGATACTGGGTCTACAAAAAGAGTTGGCACAACATGAATGAATGCAATGTTGCCATGAATTGCCCAATGCCATAAGTGCATAATTTACCATAGTCAACACTCCTCCAGTACTAGAACTGACAGACTAGGCATATTTTGGTCTTCATTATTTGGGGGAGTCAAATCACATTTTCTTAGTTACTGCCAGCCACAACAAGTTGCGCAGATAAACAAAATCAAGATCAAATGAACTCCACAAGATGGCATATTGCAATCGCACAAATATCATATACAAAATGTCCTCCAAAACAAAACAAAACATATTTTGCACAAAAATAATTACCAAAATGGTAATGGTATTTTTCCTTTTTCTGTGGCTGAATACCTTTTTGCAAATAATGGGAACTTTAAATAAGCAAATTATGTTGTTTTAGGACATCTACACACTGCAAACTATGCTTGTAATAAACTAATTGTTCTTAGTCTTTACTGCTGTGGAGAAATTTCACAAAACAGAGTTCACTCCTCAGCCATGAATATGCGAAGTGAAGAATTGCCGTCATAGAACAATTCAGCACAAACAACTCACCAGGCTGACTCAAGTCTCGGGACAGGTAGGGGTGCTTAGGGTGTGACTGTCTTAGTTCATGCTCCACCATTTGAGCTATAGAGTCCAACTGGTCTGTTATACCATTAATGGTGATGTCACAAGATGGCTGACACCACTGAGCAATCAAAACAGCACCTGGAATAAAATGATGGCGGCTCATCAAGTGGAACACTACTCAGTCAATAAAATGTGAAAAACTATGTCATGACATCGTTATCTGTACCTGACAGCCAGCACAGAATTTTTCCAGTAAATCTACAATACGGTAATTATTTGTGCTTATCCTTTATCAAAGAATAGATTACAGTAGGTGTTTAAAGAAAAACATGGAGCCAGTCAGCAGAGGATATCGGTCATGTCCGTCTGTTCTTCATGAAACAGTTATTCAATGAATTATTGATCAATTTTGAAACCAGAGACTTAGAACATTTCAACAACTTTAATATGCTGCCATTCAATGCTTTGGCTGGATTTTCTGGAACTTGCTAATGACTTGATACTTGATCATTTGATTTTACTACATTCATCGGGATGGAAATTTGACAAGAAAATTGCTGTGCAAAATCAATGGTAGTCTTGATAAAAATACATGAGCCTCGCGTTAGGAATCTACTCCAGACGGAGTTTTCAATCAGACTTTTGTCCAGCATTAAACACACAGGCCAGTAATCTAGGACACTTCAAAGAGTTGCTGATGTAACAAGTACTCAGCTTTACACAAAACTAAACCTTAGAACAACACTAAGGATAAAGCCATAGGTTGGTGCTGACACTGTTCTTGTACGCTTAATTAGGTACTCTAGAACAGGGCGTGTTTATAATTATGCAAGAAAATAATCAGCCGCACTTTAAGATACCAATAAACCACACGACAATAAAAATTTGATTCTTTCTCACCTTCCTCCAAATTCATTTTTGACTGAGGTCGTTTCAAAAACTGTTGAAATTCCTGCCTTAACCGGATTTGCTGAATGTGGCGCAGTACTTTTTGAGCGTAATATTTAATAGTTAAGTCTGTGTCCCTACAATAACACATTAAGAAACTTGCAACAACAAGAATTACATTTGAGCAAAACATAAACGCATTTTCCATCAAAACATAAGTTTTGGCAGTTATGTAATTGCGGTAGAGCAAGTCGGTTCATGCACCGACCATAGTCTAAAGCAAGGACAATCTGCCAGTTCTTTCCAAAGCTTGAAGTTTGTTTTTCAGACTGAGATGAGTTTTTACTATTCAGCATTACAGGCAATAAAAATCAAGGTTTTGATCTTTAGAAACATACCGGCTACTGCTCAGTAGCCAGCAATAGTCTGATATAACGTGCCAGTATTTTGAGAATCAGTTTCATGTCCAATAATTAGTGGAGAAAACTGGTTCTCAAAATTCAGGCACGTTATATTCATTCACCCCAGTGCTGTAGTGATTTAAATATTAGATATACAATCATGAGACCAAGTAATCACTATTCATCTATGCCGTTTCCAATGCCAGAGTTTCTCCAGTCAATTCTCTTCAAATTTGTGGGTTATCTCCCTTTGTTATTTAGACTCAAAGTTCTTAGGTTGAAAAATTAGAGCACATCCAGCACTGACATGAAGATCGACTTCTGGTCCTGAATTAGCGGTTACTAGTCTCTAAATTAACACAGAGTTTTGAACTACTGAGTGTAATGAACTTAAAACGAATATTGCTACAGTGTATATTAAGTGGAATTTTACACAGAACTTAGGTAAAACTGGGAGAAAGCTGTCACAATTGAAAATAAAGAAGCTCATATCATATCTTGGCAGTTAAGGAGCAAACAAAATCGGGTTGAAATAGCAGTTCTTCCAACAGTAAAACAAAACTGAGCGAATATGACGGTCCTGGATTACACTGCCACATTCGAATCTCGCTGTATTTACCCACAATGCCGCAAGCAACTGTTTTCGTGTCATTGGAATTCCACACATTCTTTGTTGTCATGTGATTCTTGGCAAATTTTTCTTCGCGCCATTACTCAATATGTCCTTCCAATGCTAACAAAGTTTTACTGATGTGCTGTAGGCTGCAACTCTACCATGAAATAGTTTGATAAGTGGACAGATGCCTGTGGATGCGTGATGTGAAGTTCTTCGCCTTCCCAACATCAATGATAGATATGCAGCAAGTAGGTAAAACAAATTCGTCGGGCTGATTTTGAATGGAAAAGGCAGAATTCCCTTTCCTGAAGATACCCGATCAATTCGGCTATGTTTGAATGGCTGAAATCGGGAATATTTCCACAGGCCCTCGTCGGTTTCCGACATGACCTGCGAAAATGTGCCCGATTTCAAAAACAAGGTCGAACACTTTCTTATCTGCAGGACAAAGTTGAGTTTTGTCGTCGTGTAATCCGGGGCGGCCATATTGAGACACAGATTTAGAGAGTGCAGAACCCCCTGAACTTTGCATTTACATGGCTATAATGGGCAGACCTTAAACTCCCTGCCCTGTGCATTTACATTAGTATAATGGACAGACCTCAAACCCCCTGTTCACCTTTTTGTGTAAGACATCCTGGACAAAAACTTTGGATCCAAGGCTGTTGATGTAGGTTTTCAATTTCAGACACAACAAAATCATGCACAGTTAGACTTAAATAAAACATTAGTCACCTGTTTTCACAGTGTAACACATTCATAAGTTCATCAACAACAAATAAATCAGCGTGTTCATGTTGCATCAACATTGCAGAAAACTCCATGAGGTCCAACTTGATGCAGAGATCCTCCTTGTGGAAGTACAAGGCTGACATGGCAGCTAACTTTTCTCGAATTAATCGGCCACAACAGTCCCTGCTTAAATACTCATGTCTCCAAATATATGTCTTGCCGCGAGGATATTTCGCAATCAACTTGGGCCACCTGAAATAGATGTAAAGTATGCATTTTTACTTTTGTTGGGATGATATTACGCAGCGTCTCCAGTTTAAGCACTAGCTAGGGATGAATTTATATGAAATAAAAAACGAATTACAAAGATGTTGAAATACTGCAATGAGCTCAAGCTAATTTGCATGAGGTATTGTACTAGTATTGGTAAGATGCTTAGTAAGGACTCAGCTAAAGACCACGACCTGTCACAAAACTCAAAAACTGTATTAAAACAGCTATCACCTGTGTTGCAACCGAAATAAAACAATTTTCAATGAAGGACACTACCACTACTAAAATTGGTCTCAACATTTTGTTAGATGAGACGACTGTGGAGAATGCTTGTCATTGCATCATAAAGTTATTAATGCATGCGCCCTGACCCTGATGGAAGTGTGTGCACGCCCTTTTACATGTTAGTATGTGCCTGGCATTAAGACCCACTTCTGGCGCGCACACTGAGTAAATTATGTGCAAAAAGTGTGCATACATATTGCAAACAGGAATCCATTGAATTGGTACAAGTTTCGCCCCGCCAAATTGCGCACTGTGCAATTATATAAGCCCGAGCAATTCGTCATATAGTTACGCAATATAGACTTTTACCCATAGTCTGCATGGAAGCGGCGCTGGGATTTACATTTAGGTTATATGAATAACAAGAATAACTTCGTTGAAGACAATACACTGTACTTTTTGTTTGACAGCTTATACAGAATCGCTCGAAGTATCTAAACCATGTCCTTTTTCAGACGTGCAGCTATGTAGTAAAACACTGAGAGACAAAACAGAAAAACAAATTAAAACACTACCTATATTTCGAGACCACAAGTCTTATTATCAGGCAATAAGTCATGTGAAAAGGACAGTACAGCTAATATTTTAATTGGTTTGTCTGTTGTCTCTCAATGTTTTGCTGACTTAGCTGCACACCGAGATTGTTTACTAGACCAGCGAGTCTGTGATATAGAGAAGTACAGTCGTGTCTTCAACGAACTGTACTGCATTATAAAACTGTAAATTCCAAAAGCGAAATCGGGCAATACACTGTTGAAAGTGCTACCGATGAAAAAATAAACATGTCACTCACTCACAGTCACTAAGTTAGGCTAAGCTCCACTGACTTACCTGCGGTTGACGAGAGTCTTCCAAACTTCATTGTTATAAGCAGCGTCTCTGAGCTTCAAGCATGTACAAGCAACGCTTTTTATGTCTGTGTGTTCTAGAACATTATCAGACAGAATATGCTCGAGAATTTCGTGCGGTAAGCTGGTCAAATTTGTAAGCAATTTGCCGTCTTCTGGCATACAACGTTTAAGCCTACCAGCCGCCATCGTTTGTTTATGTAATTGCTTGGCCGCCCTCTTTGGTGAGTTTATAAAACTAACGCATAGACATCTTAGGGTGTACGTCTGAACTTAATTGGAATCTTGAGTGACCTTCATGGAATAAATTTCTATTCTAAGTTCACGCACGTGATTTTGTGTGTAACTTGTAAGTAAATTTTCGCCGTGAATCGAATGGTGATCATGATTTTCTTTGCCGTGAGCTATTGTTTCTGTGGTCATGCATTCAAACCCTGCAGTAGGCCTATCGGGCTTGTTCCGGGCCCCCCAATTCATTACTGGGTCAGGACCACCACTGAGCTCGCACTCACCGTTCGGATAAATGAATATGTAAAATGCAAGGAAATTAAAACAAATGAATGAATTCGTAATAATATAAATAGATAATCACGACATTCAATCCGTAAAAGGCCAGTGAGGTGGAAAATGCGTCGGATGACTACGTCAAAATCACCAAGGCTACGTATAAGAGCTAGGCCATAAAATCATAACGTGCTGCAGATAATGATTATGTGAAATGCAAGGAACTTAATCTTAAAAATTTCATACTAGGATCATGTATCTAATTTTGTCTTTTAGCCCCATGCCGTTTAGTTTTTGAAAGTGCTCATTCATTTTTATGGCAATTTCCACAACTGAAGAGTCTCTTCGGTCACTCAGGCTGCAGGGTCATGTGCGGCACGATTTTCCATTGAGAACATTCGATCGGTATGTGAGTATCTCTACAAGGCGGGTTTATTGATCTAGATTACATAACGTCGACGTGGTTACTTGCTTGTTGTACTATCGATGGCTTGGATGAATTTGAAAAAAATGAAAATAAATGAAAAAGCTGAATTATTTGATGGAATTCTCGTCATGGAACGCATAAATCACCATCATCTTCATGGCAACTTACAACTCGAGGGTGACTCGAGGACACGAACCGACGACTGGGACACGTTTGCGACCCCGGATTTTAAAGTAAAAAAACGGACAATAAAAGTAAGTCAAACAACTAACATGACTGTTTTTAAAATTAAAAAGTAAATATTAGATGACTTCGAATTTTTGAAGTATAGATAAGGGAAATTAGCGAATAAATTTTCTCGTTGAGAAGTCGATTTAGATCTGCCCAAAGCTGGATCACTCTGGTGTTTGGGTATCCAAGTATACCGGTAACTGTTAGCGTACGTGAGGAGCTCCCTCATACACGATCAAAATGCTGTCTAAAGGCCGGGCAGTTTGTAGAGAAGCTGCATACCTTAAAGAATTGCAGTTGCCCCTACCCCCCGCCCTTTAAGACAACTGTGACCTAGATGTACTCGGCATGGGGGGAACTCTCCCTGATGCACAGCAAAAAGCTGTCATCGACAAATTTGCAAACTGCGGGTAGCGACCGTCGCACCATTCTAAAAAAAAGATCTTTCATCTGTGTTCCTCATTAGCGTTCATATATGTTACGCCATCTAAAACTTGTCACTTTTTACCCCACTCCCCCCGCCCACCATCATGATAACCCCCTCACCCGCTCGATTCCTCCAGCCTCTAGTCCCGTCCAGTAGCATCAAAGTCAACCCCTCTTCCTGTTTTTGGAAGAACCGTATTGTCTTCACAGATTCCAATGACAAACTAATAATCGTCAAAGTTGCATTTGCCAGTGTCATATTCAGCAATGAATGAACGTGTGCCATTTCATACATGTCATGGAATTTCATTGCAACACTATGGTCAAGCTCACAAAATTCCATTCTCTACAAAATCACAACGCGTCACTGGAGGTCCTGTCGTTTGTCTGTGTACAAGTGCTTTATAGAAGTCCAGTGAAATATGAACAAAAATCGTGGAAGCGTGAAATGGCGGACCCTGGTCAATTCCCCTAGAAGATGAACCAGCTTCCCTAGCGATATATTCTGTGATGGACATATTCAGGTAAATCGCACGATGNCCCCCCCCCCCCCGTTACCAATCGTCATATTTCCAAATATTTTCTCCCCTTCCAGTATCAGAATAATATGTGAACACTCCCCAGTTGACATACACTAACCTTTGATTGTCTTTGGATGCCAGCTGAATACAACTGGTATGAAATTTATTTACGTTTTCCTTTCATAGCTAGGGGTAGATATGGATGTAAGTTCAGTTCCTTATCTACTGGAAATAACAATTGATTAAAGAAACAAGAAATTTTAATTAAAGTAATCTAACACCAAAATGATATATTTTACAGGCCATCATTACAGGAACAATGTTAAAATCAAAGCTCACATGTAGACATCAACAAAACAGCATACCCTTATTATACATGTAACTGTTTACATAATTATTATACAGTTTGCATTGCGTCCTACAGCGATTGGATTAAAAAAACAAAATGTTAGGACTGTTTTAACTTTTTGACTTTTAAGTAAATGGAACTTTTGAGTGCTTCGAAAAAGGATTCCATCTTCAACATTTAAAAGTTTAAATTGCTCAAAAATGCCCCAATCAGTGTTTCACATAAAAATCCTATAGGTGATGTAAATAATCCTCATTACACATTTTTTGCTCTAGCTGTACACCTGTTATAAACCTTAAATATCAGAAAAGATCATAAATAGTAAGTTTCGAAAGACAAAGGCCTACAAAGTTGAAAACTTCCTGAAACAATCACCAGTCAGTCAGAAATGTTTAACCTTATAACAACTACTAACATTAGCTATGAATATAACATAAAACCAGCTCTCCTTGTATGTACATGTAGTGCAAAAGCAGTCAGGAAATCAAGTAGGACTAACCATAAAACATTGGCCAAGCCATGTGCCAAGCTCAGCTTTAAAGAACAATGGGTGCGTTATTTGGCAATGGCATGTGATATTGGCCAATAACTCACCAAGTGTCCCTTAATGTACACTCTCTACAAACACCAGAACAACCCATGGTCACATTTATACAGACATCTAGATACACAACAAATAGAAACAATCCCTGATCAAAAACACATAAGAAGATGACAATATTAAACTTACAAAACTGCATGAAATGTTGTAATTCTGTATATAGAACTATCACAATGAAATAAATAAAACATGCACACATTCTTGAGCAGAATGGTCTACTATGATACTGGTTCATCTTACAGTAATGGTCTACTATGATACTGGTTCATCTTACAGTAATGTGTGAGGCATTTCATTAATGTCTAATAAAATACTTAAGAGTACGATCAAAAGTCACTGGCAAAGCACAACAGATACAGAAAATTGGAAGCATTTTGTGAACTGCTAGCAGGATTAGCACAGAAAAAGAAGAAAGGGGCATCCTTCTTCAGACAACCCTCAATGCGATACCCCTAAACATCCGACTCCTTTCCCAAACGAGTGGGTGAGACGACTTGACTTCCATCCAACTCCTGCAGGATAGCTTTTAGCTCTTCAGAAGAGTTCACCAACCGTTGATTCTTCTTCAGAGTCTGTGAAAGACAAAGAAGGAAAGTTTGCTGTTAGTTTGAGTTTCCAAGGTGACTTCAAAAATCCATCAGGAATAAGTTGAACTTTGCATGTCTCAGTGCTTCCCTTATTCAGTGAGTGATCAGTTCACATATGGCCAGTAAGTGAGAACACATTCTGGTTTAGAAAGATCTGTACTGTTCAGCAACAGGTGAAGTGAATGGACTCTTGAAATTAACAATATCCTACACATCATGAACCAAACAGAATGTAGCCATGAAGTTATTCTAGTTCAGCTGGTCCAGTACTGTTATGTGTCTGTCTTGGTTATGACCAACAATGTCACATACATCTGGGTTGGGTGTTAAGTAGAGAGAGAGAGTAGTTAGACAAGAAATTTTTGAAACATCAAGGGCAAGCACATACCTGAATGACTGTTTAGCATTATCACAAGGGAGTTTTACTTACCGTGTCAGTTACTTCACACGTAACAGTTAAATAAGACACAGTCTTATAATAATTTGATATACAATGTCCTGTTTATTAGCTGCAGAAAAGTGTTCAGAGTGAAAAACTGAAATTCACTATTGAAGAGCGTTCACAAAAATCCAAGTGATAAAGCCTCGTGTAGTGCCATCTTACAAAACCATTGTTTTGGTAAATGTTTTAGGATGGAGCCTTTTGTTTTGGTTCTTCAGTGCAGCAAGTTACTATTCCTAACTACACATGGTAACACCATGACCCAAGTGAAGTTCATTAATTGGTTCAACGTCTGCTGAGTTTTTATTCAACTTAATTTGCGATTTCCACTAGACCTAATCAACATTGCACGAGACTTAACCATTAAACTCCTCTTGGTATAAATTGTGAGTAGGCATATAACCAAACAAGATCCCTTGGAAAGAGTAATGAGCGTTGAAATTTGCCCATCACAGGGGTGTTCATTAGTGTCAAAAATGGGCAATGGGTGGCACAGAATATGTCAAATCCATTCCATAACAGGTAGATGCTGTCGCCATCGTAAGAGAAACTTGCTTGTCACATTTCAACAAAAACTGTCAAAGAACTCTGACGATACAAAGGCAAACATAAAAACTAAAATTGCCACTAGGGGGTACAGTGGTAGTCAAAACTGTTCAAAAGTTGGAGGTAGCTTAGTTACATTTATAGTATAACATTTGCAAAATTTCACAAAGACCCTTCAAAGGAGAAAGGAGATATAGCAGAGGACGCCAAAAAGATAAAAATCGCCACCAGAAAGTGTCACAGTTCTCACACCAGTCCAAAAAATCAACATCTTATCAGGAACAAAAAAATGGACTTGAAAAAAATAAAAATAGCCACTAGGTGGTGCAAAACTATCATCATCTCCTTAAGAGAAACCTATATGCCAAATTTCATGAAAATTCATTGATAAACTCCAAAAATACAGAGGCGAACGTAAAAAACTAAAACTGATACTCGGGGCCACAGTAGTAGTCGAATGGGTCTGAAGCTCATCATAATATATTGTCAGCTATGTGGGTGCATAAAAATTAAAAGCTCCAAGTACATAGACATTAGAGTGGGCGAATTTGGTATATAGCTATAACCCAGGAAGCGAGAAAGATTAAATAATTCTTATTCTAACCACTGAACAAATGAAAGCAGAGACACGCATGCTCTAACTAACCTGTCTCACTTTCTCTACTAGCTGATCTAACTGGCGAATCTCTTGCTCAGCCTGTCGCCAGTTAGACTCATATGCCGTCATCTGAAACAATATCAAGTCAAAGTATAATCATCACCAAACTGGAATTGACTTAATATAAATGCAGTACGAGAAATTATCAGTCACAATCAATCTTGACAGGACACAGAATAAGACACAATATTTAGATATAACTCAACATATGACCTTCTAATTGTGTCAGTACTGCATTATTTTGCTACTCCTCCTTTTGAAATCACCACGATCTTGTGACAATTTACCACCAAGAAGAAAAGATTCAGTTAGTAAAACTCATCAACCCTATTGTAAGAGCTTTCCCACCCATGTTGACTAATCAGCATTTAGGTGAGTGCCAGTCAGTGACAATGCTTAAATTTGATCTTGTATCGAAGCTAATAGCTCAAGTTTACTTCACAGTAAACCGGAGTATTTAACAAATAAACAGCGATACATCGCTACAGTGAGAATGCTCAACCTCACCATCCACCAAAGTTATTGGCAGGGGTCACTGCTGTGACAATGGTGAAGGTCATATTATGCCACGTTGGGAAAGCTTCAATGACAATAGCATCACCCAACAGTAACTCCAACGTCTGTTAACTGACAAAGCTAATGGGAAAGCTCAAGTTAAATTTGTAGTTTGCATCGAAGATTCCTCACTGCCGGGTTTCACTTGGTGCGAAAAGGCCATTAATTATTTTTAAAACACCAACCCTTCTGTTTGCGGTTGCAATAGTCTTGTCCAAATAGTCTTTCTTCTCTAGCAATTTTTCTCTCAACTTTTGATTCTGAAAATAAATTCAGAGGTTAGTTGGATGAAAAGGTGATGCATTAGGCGAAGAGCACTTATTTAATGAACATGTTGTATCTTCTTTGATTGCTGCAAATTCGAACACTTTACAAAGATTAGAGAGTGACTATTTCATCATTTAAAGCAAGAAATCTAACAATACCAAAACTTGAATAACAAGTAAATCTATCACTACCAAAACCTGAATAACAAGTAAATCTAACACTACCAAAACCTGAATAACACGTAAATCTCACAAACCTCTCTCTTGACAGTCAGAATCTCTCCAGATAGATCAACAGACTGCTGATCATTCTCACTTTTGACCATTCTCTGAAGAGCCGACTTCAATTCTTGCGACAACATTGCATTTTCATTGTCTGTGTCACAGCAATATTTTGTGAGACGTGCAACTTCCTTTGACAACTTCTGAAACAAACAAGCAACAAGGAAATAAGAGGAAGTGGGAAAATTTTATCAAAATTTGTTCAACCTTTTGAGTTGAGGTGAATACGCAAGGAGACCAAACGAACATTAAATAGATAAAAAGTTTATAGGTTCAAACTTTTGACAATTTCTGACCAGAAAAGGTCATCTTTTAAAAACTGCTATGAATGGAAGCCATTATTCAAGTAACAGAAAAGATAAAATCAATGCACATCTGCCTATAGGTTCAACATGACATTGTGTTTTATGTAACATTAAAGCCTATCTTGAATGGAAACATCAGTCCTGTAAATTTGGTTCCTACAGAATGTTAAGAGGATTGCTCTGAGCCCACTAGTGCCATAAATTGTCAAATGTAACGAACTGTTAGTCATATTTGCTTGCTTTTGTCTACGTAACCGTGAGAATTACCTTTTAATTCAAACAGCGCCAATAACACCCACACGCAATGGTGTTCTATTCAGACCCCTATTCAATACAACTGTTATTGACCCTTTGTTGTTTGTTATAGGATCTCGCGGTGACGCAATATGGCCCCAAAAAAGACAGCTTCACCTATCACTTGACGAGCCTACATTTGCGCAAATAAACTCACATTTCTTTATTTTTCTATTAAAGGGCTGTTCCAGCAAAATCTGTATGGAAGGGGGGAAGGCACTTTTATTTCATACCTACCGCCCATATTTTTCATTTATTTCTCCAACCCATGACCCATAATATTTTATTTTTAATAGGTTAAAATATAAAATCCAACACTTGCAAACAAATTGCCTCCAGGAGGACCTGTTAAGAACTTAGATGATTGACAGACAAGAACTAGTTGTCTTGTCCAATATTGTCAAAAACTAAAGTAGCCTGTGAGCAATACTTTTGGCAGCCACCAGTTGTCTCTGTTCACCATGTGTCTATAATTTCAATGAACATTTTTTCAATTATAAGGATCTATGAATCTCAAACTGTCTCCACGAACTCTTTTATACTTCTATGTCAAGTGAATATTGGAACTTGTTTATCTTACTCCTCATACTTTTTATTTAAAAATCATCAATTTTCTTATATGTGTTAACACCAGTTTAGTGTTGCATAACTTTTCAATTCAATAGGACTGCAGACAAACAGTTGGTTCAAATCAAGTTGCCCATGACTTGATTAATGGCTTAGTGAACATATTGCACTCTGTTCACTGGCAATATGGGCTTTTTTGTATTGGGATAAATTAGGATATATGCCAACTGCATTTTTTTGAGTTTTGACGGCTTAAGTAACCAACCTGTCAACATTAACAGGTCAAAAGATACCACCCATTTTTAATGCATGACTTCTTTAATACAGGAACGACCACCCATAATTGAGTTTTTTTCTGAAGACCACCACCCATGAATTTATATTTCTACTGTCGTCCCCCCCCCCCATCCCACACGGATGTTACTGGAACAGCCCTAAGGCTTTACATCCAAAATAACAAAATTCTGTTGAAGTTAGGCTAAGAGGGAATCAGAAGTTCCGTCCACGGCTTACTCGTATTTCATCCGACTGGTCTGTGTAACGACCGATGTTGCTAGCATTCTCCTTTAATACAAAGTTAGTGTGCTCCAACTCCTCGCGACATTCGGTCAATTTCGCTTGGACACTGACCACCTCCTGCCGTGCATGCCGCTCACTCATTGACTTGTCCTCCAATTGGCGCTCGAGGTCACGGATCTGGTCCTTCAGGCCCTGGGTCTTACGTTTGTATTCACCTTCAGCTTGTGTTCTGAACAGCAAAGAAAAAGGTATTTACTTTGTTGCGATATGATGTTGAAACAGGTTGTTATCACTCAGTTTAAAAGTACACATAGATTATCTGACTGCTAATTTAGTTCTCATCAAAATCACAAAATGTTCTCATTTAAAAAATATGTTCAGTCCAAGTAGCTAGCACTCTTCCTCTTCCGTGTATTTGCCAGAGTATATTACAAAATTAACCAACATTACAGATTCACGCAATGAAGCTGACATTACTAAAAATACAAACTGGGCGAGTTGACAGTATCTATAAGCAGCTCACCATGGCGGAATTAATATTAAGCAAATACGTTCCAGGTGTTGCCACCCTTTTAAAGTGGACAAATGAAAGTTTGGCACTTCATTAAAGTGTATTCAGACGAGGGTCAGTAACACCTGGAATGTTGGTCAATGTCACCTACACTGTACATTCAAAGGTCAGTAACACCTGGAATGCTGGTCAATGTCACCTACACCGTACATTCAAAGGTCAGTAACACCTGGAATGCTGGTCAATGTCACCTACACTGTAAATTCAAACTTAACAGTGTCCTTACTTCAGATTAGCCAACTGTTCCAATTTGCTGTTGTGTTCCTCAAATCTATCCTTCACTGCCTCAGACACTTGCGACATGGCCAACCTCAATTCCTTCACCAGCTCAGTCAATGGAACATCTTCTGATGACCCGTCACTCTGTGAACTTCCACTTTGTGACCTCTCACCGTTACCCACTCTCTGGACCTGTGAGAAGGCACTGGTCTCAGACACTCTGAGCTGACTGGACACTGCTGGTTTACTAAAGATGACATTGTTGGTGCCTAGCTCAGATATGGGGCTCAGTGGCGTTGCAAGACATGAATCNTGGTCAATGTCACCTACACTGTACATTCAAAGGTCAGTAACACCTGGAATGCTGGTCAATGTCACCTACACTGTAAATTCAAAGGTCAGTAACACCTGGAATGCTGGTCAATGTCACCTACACTGTAAATTCAAACTTAACAGTGTCCTTACTTCAGATTAGCCAACTGTTCCAATTTGCTGTTGTGTTCCTCAAATCTGTCCTTCACTGCCTCAGACACTTGCGACATGGCCAACCTCAATTCCTTCACCAACTCAGTCAATGGAACATCTTCTGATGACCCGTCACTCTGTGAACTTCCACTTTGTGACCTCTCACCGTTACCCACTCTCTGGACCTGTGAGAAGGCACTGGTCTCAGACACTCTGAGCTGACTGGACACTGCTGGTTTACTAAAGATGACATTGTTGGTGCCTAGCTCAGATATGGGGCTCAGTGGCGTTGCAAGACATGAATCTGTCTGGGGCGTGTCATTCAGGGCTCCCAAGATGGAGGAGACGAACGATGACCCCTGCTGGGTGGAGGAGAGCTGAGGGGGTTCCAACTTAACAGTCACTTCTGGCTCCTGCAATGTTGGAATGGACACAAGTCGACTTCTTTATAACATACTGTTCTATAATACAATAATCCACAGAAACTTTAAGATTATTCATGAAGTTAACTTTTGACCTTCAGATCGTTACCTCGCTGGTCAACCGATACAGGAGTGACTGATGACTATTATAGTTTGTGATTGTAATGTTGTAAAGGCTTTAACAGAAATAATTGTAGTTCTCAGGAAGAAAATCAAGTTTATAAAATCCTGAAAATGTTGAGAAAGGCATAATAGCAACCTTCTGACATATCTAATCAATATTGGATTTTACAGGTCTTATACTCCTGCCCACGTACGCAGGAAACACATGTGAATTGGTTGGATTACTCAACTGTAGATTCCAGTATTCTGTAAGAGAACACCAGATGGTAAATTGGAACATCAGATCATCCAGTATTTTACACAACAGCAAAGGCATGTCTTACTCTGATGTTAAATTTAACAAATGGCTGACAATGAGAACTGTGAAAAAGACAACCAACAAAATAGGGAATACAGTAAAGTTTAGTTGTTGCAGACTGTAACTGACAAGCTACTAGACAATGTAAAGAGCGGGTTGAATTGTGTAGGAAACATACTGTAGTTTTCAACACATTCAAGTTGAAGAGAACTATTAAGTCCTCAGCACTTGTCATACTTTCAGCATGACAACAAAGGAAATTAGGAAAAACTTATTTGCAGCTGGATACCTTATGACAAACGCTTCATAACTTTCAGAGGTTACTTATCAATCGTTCGAAAACTACCAATGGGTTACCCAGACATTACCTGATACACCTCGATTTTGTCCAGCAACTCCTTCATTGAAGCCAGTATTTGCCTAGCCTCCTGACTGGAGTCCTGTATCTCTGTTGCTTGACTCAGCAGCATAAAGTGAGCGTGTGCCTTGGTACTGTCCAGCTCTGACTGAAGGGCTTGTTGATTCTCACTGACAAGAGAATACAATGAAAACAGTCTAGTGCAGTCATTCATAATTGGCAGTGAATATTGAATTGAAAAGAGTTCCACGAAATATACCTGTGCTCAGTTTTAGCTTGAGTGTAAGAAAGAGATTAAATGAACATTTTCAGTAAGACAGAATGTGCTTGTCTTCCTATAACAGATTTTTGTTAGGCTTTGCAATGTTTGAACAACAAACATGATGATTTGAATGCTCAAACACTGCCACACACATGAATTAGCCTTTTTGTGTCATATTGCTTCATGGCAGGAAAACGCCAAAAGTATATCCACTACGCGTACTAGAGTACATTGAAGGGTACAATGATGTGCGTGTGTCTAGCTCGTAGCTGTTTTAATTAATTCAAGATTTTCATCGTGACGTTCGTGAAAGTCAGGCAATAACCCAAACTGTTAATTATATTTGGCAGTTTATGACTTCAGCGCGGTCATAGAGATGCTTTTAACACATTATTGTAGGAACTGAATTTACATGTGTTGCAATATAACTAATTAAAAATGAACACACACCAACTATAAATGTACTGTGAAGCTCCTGGTAGACACCTGAGAGTTCCACTTTTCCAGGCACACTTCAGACCAAACCTTTATTTATTAAAGAGCAGTAGTCTTCATTAACTAAGCCCAAACTGCGATATTATAATCAACAGCAGAAATATGTCTTTGCCAATCGTCCATTCCAAGGCATCAAAATTCTTCATTGAGGGAATTGGCAGTGCTTAATTTCGGGGCACCTTGTCTTGACAAGTAAGAATAACTACAGTCTAGAGAAATAATGTCAGTTAATTATTTAATTACACACTGCATCCTCCATTGTGCCACGGAGAGACAAGACACCCTGGCACAACCTTGGAAATCTACTGACCCAAATTTTAAGCACTGGTGTCCAATTTTGAGCCCGGTGGGAGACACAGCGATGTTTGAGAAGCATCGTCCTTACCTTAGTTCCTTCACTGTTTTCTCATAACCCTGGCACATCCTGGCTTTCTCAAAGAACGCCACCTTGCTGCGAGACAGGTCCAGCGTGGTGGCGTTCAACGTGTCCTCAGTCTCCTGCAGTGATGCCAGCAGACTCCGTCGCTCTTGTTCCATGAACTCCATGTGTTCCATAGACTGAGACTCTACAAACTGGAGGGAACAGATAATAAGATTTACACATACATTGTCAATATACAGTGCTGAAAGCGCTTAGAAATTTACAACTAAAATTTAAAGCAGACAGTGTAAATGCCAATTCAAGTGCAGTCAAATATTTTGATACCGATAATATTCTATAGCCTTCCTCATGAAGACTGAGGCCAATCACAGTGAGTGACAAAAAGTTGACGCCATGGAGAACTGAGAGGAAACTTCAGGAAAAACAAATTTTCATGATCAGAATGGTTGTGCACTAACTACAATGGGTGGTATCTGGGGTTTATCTTCTAAAACTAAGCATTAAATTGACAGTGGAACACTATCGTGAAAAAGATTAATTTACATATATTTATTTTACTAGTTGAAATAAACAAGAACATTGGTCTGGTATTCCTTTACCAAACTTACCATAAGATTCAAAATGTAAACATACAATTGAACTAGGTTTTACATTCCTAAACAAAGTTAAAACCTACAAAACATGTACAAGAAAGTGTTCTATACATTTCTGAAGATGGCAGGATATACTACAAAAAAGTCTATTGTAAGTTTCAGGGCTTGGAATGACCAATGACAAAAAACGCGGAAACTTTTACGGCCCAAAACATGCGCGCTACCCAGCCTTGAAATACTCCATGTAAACCTTTCGACGACAAAAATCGGGAGGACTAAAAAAAACGTTACCACCACCAGTAGCATACGTCTGCGTCTTTTTAGCTCGTCCATCCACTCCCACCCCCACACATTTTTGGCTGCAGAGCCGTAGTATTTATCACCGCGGTTTACAATCACACAAGACGCCATTGAAAATCCCACAACGCTATCCCAGCTGCCCCGGCAATGTTGACAATTTTCGTTCCTCCGAAACATAAAGAGCAACTTCTGTTTTTCGAGGTGAACGTCGTCGGCAACGCCGCGGTAAGAAAGGAATTTGCCGTGGAAATTTTATATCAAATCCGATTTTTTTACACGGAAATATAATAAAATGCGCAGACAGAACATTTGAAAAAAGCGGAAATCCGCGTTTCCGTGGAAAATTCCAAGCTTGAAGTTTATATTTTACTTAATATTTTAAGTCATTCATTGTTGACCATTTATTTGACTTAAACTTGTCTAATTCTAAATTCTTCTCAAAAGAGTACTACAATTCAATTTAAGTTCGTTTTCAACAATTAAAACTAAATTCTGACATTCGTATGTGTGGGACTGTATTAAAAGGCCAAGATATCATTACCGGGAATTTCCGTAGATAAGCCCATGGGTGTGTATTCAGCAAATAAAAATTTTCAGGCATTTTAGCGAAACCAAATAAACGCCCGGGCATGTATTTGGCATAATTTTCCGAATAAACGCCCATGAGCGTTTCATCCGGTGGGCTTATCTACGGAAAACCCTGGTAGTTCTTTGACTGCTACAAGACACTTCTCACCTTCAGCCTTTCAGTGACATCATGTAGTTCTCCGTCTGTCTCCTTAGCTCTGGCCAGCTTCTGATTGAGTTCAGCTAAGTTATCCTGCAGTTTGGAGCACATCTCCTTATAGCTGGTCAGTTCATCATGAAGACAACCGATCTCTACATCCCGCTCTTCAATGGCCTGCTGATGACCAGCCATTTCAGATTCCAGCCTACATGGGGGCAGTGATAGAAAAGGTTAAACAAAAGAATAAATGAACCTTCCAAAACAGTTCTGAAATCCATGTTTGGTTGTCAACCTTTTATTTTTATAAGATTGTAGTGTTGGAAATAATGCAAAATTAATTTAAAACCACACTTTCGAAATACACAATTTGCCATCAAAATGCCATTTTGAAATTTAAAGGGGCATTTTTTCGCTTTTATGCTGTCAAAGTTGAATTCATAACCAAAGCACTTCAGGGCTTAAAAACATTACAATGCTCGTGCAATCTCAAACTGTTCCCCAACTGAGCCATCAACTCAAATCCAAGGCAATGATTACATGCGCCACTTTCAAATTTACAGTTTTAGGGATAGCCAACCCAAATGAACGCTGAAACACTTTCTTGAGTCGCTGACTGTTTCAATGTTCTGTTGGTGATGCAAAGAGAGTTTTGTCGCTGTAAGGAATATTGCGAGACCGATTTTATGATACTAAAAAGCTTAACTCAGTGTTTGTTTTAGCAGGCTAAATGGAGTGAAATGCAGCTTTAAGTAACCTGTTAAACATGGCTAGGTAAGAAAAAATGTTGGCAAATTTGGGTTTGCCTATTAACTATCAATAAAAACAGTGATCATCTCTTGGCTGACATAGTTTGAATAAAACCTCAACAGCAGTTTTTAGAGACTTTCACATGACTATATTTCAGACTTGCTAACAATGTAAAAATCTGTGAAATCAGGAGATTTATTAAGGGCTGTTCCAGTAAAATCTGTATGGGAGGGGGGGGAAGGCACTTTTTTTTTGCACCCACCACCCATACTTTTCATTTTTTTTTAAGCCCACCACCTATAATTTTTTATAAGTATGAAATGCAACCACCCATAATTTTTTTTTAAATTTTNCCCTCCCATACGGATTTTACTGGAACAGCCCTAACAGATTGACTAGTTGCATCACTAATCATCACATTCCCAGTTGTTATGCCACTTCTTTGCACACACTCAAACTGCCTCAGCTAAGTAGTCCTGTATTCACAATTCTAACGTGCCAGCAATTCTTGCTGATTTGGGAATGATTTTTGTTTAGGTGATGAAAAGCTACACCATAGTATCACATTAGCAGGACAACCAAACAATGCGAAGGCGGTTCTCAGCAACAGTGACAGTGAACACACTAGGGCCAAGGACACACTGCTCAACACATACACTCTTGTGTCGCATCCATTTTGATGGTAGCCACATTTGTAACAAGTCTTTGAATTTCCCAATCAAAAATGTTTAGCCGCCAGTTTGCGGACATTTCAAAAAGTTGGAAATGGTGTTGTTTGAAAGAAGAACCAATATTCTGATGATATGCGACATTGTACATAGACAATTAAATAACAAATAAAAATTTCAAAACTAAACATTGATTTGTTCTAAAAGTCACTCATGGATCAAAACCAAAATTTGCAACTCTCGTTTGTCACATCTATCCCCGTTTAACACCAGGTTAGTTTAATGTAAAAATGACATATGATGACAAGTGGTATTTTCAAAAGATGAATATAAGAACTTTCTTAAGGTATGCAACACTTAATAAATTAGATAAAAAACGACACCTGAATGTCAATTTTTTCAAAAGCTTTTTACAGGTTTAGTAACAATACATCTCCAAAGTATCTGACGTGAACAGTGCCTTCTTCTGCCAAAAAACACTAAAAATTTCATTGCATACTTACAAATTGTCCAGAGAGGTCAATTGATTATAAAAGAATATGGTCTGTGAATTTAAGACAAAAATCTGATCATTGCATACTGGTAATCAAGTACAATATGAGGAAAAAAGCAACTGAATGTAAGAATGGATTCTGTTGTAGACAACATAGTTCTGTAGACAGGTTTGTGATGCTGGCTAATTTTACACAGAGAGCAAGAAGTACTTCTAGTACAGGCCTACCTGACAATACTACTATGGAAGTTGTTGATCTGTTGTCTCATTGTGATGGGGTGGTCAAAGCTGAAGAATGTGATAAGATAATTCACTAACACAATCAAACAGTTTTTACTTGGAATTTAATTATTTCCTGCGTTGTCATAAAAGACTGTCAACATTACCAAGATGTAAACACAGCAAGAAAAAAAACGTTACAACTCAAATCTGTCAGAGTGTTCTCAATACTTTTTGACTGGTGTTGGCTTAGAGAAAAAGTTTCCAATGTTAACTACAGTACAATGTTTCTCAAATCAGTTTGTAAAGCTCAAACTTGTGAATGTTTCTACCAACCACAAACCGCAGACATTTGGCAATATACTGGACAGTACATGAGGAACTACTGAATAGTACTCATTGAGAACTACATTGTTATAAATTTAACTAGATAATCTATGGAGAATACCGTTATACTGGAAATTTTATGAACAAAAGCAAGAAACCATGTCTGCTGTATTACATGTAAAATTAGCATTATGTATAAGCTTAACAAGATCTACCTACCCCAGACCAGGTGATGTGAGTGTGTCTGCCTCTGACATTTTCACTGGAGTGGTCATAATACTTATCTCCCCATGTCCTGGAGATAACGTCGTTGTTGCAGTATTGATAGTAGAGACGGGCGTGACACACTGAGAGAAGTCCCTAGCCTTAACAGGAGTAGTCAACTGCGATACATCGGCCACTTTGGCCGGTGATGTCATCACACCTCGTGATATTGTCATAGCGGGATGGAATTGACGATTAACCTTCTCTCTGTGAAACAGATTGACATTTTGTGTAAAGTTGCGAGTTTTCACAGCTTCGGTCATCGAGCCTTGCGAGCGACATTCAGTTAAGACACCCACACCTCTGTGTGTAGTCCTGACTGGAGTGGTCACTTGACCAAAAGAAAGCGACTTGACAGGTGTAACCATGGTTTCGTGAGTTGCCATGGCAGGCGGCGATGTCATTGTCTCATGACATCTCATCAATGTCGGCGTGGTCATTTGATCACTGACCTTACAATTGAAGTTGACATCCATTCCGCAACCAATGCTGGTCTTCTTCAGTGGGGTCATGGGTGTTGTTCCAGAGTTGACGAACTGCACAGGAGAACATGAATCATAACTCAGCAAGCCACCAGTGTGGCCACTGATCAACGGTGACGTCATTACCTCTTTTGTTTTCACACGCATGTATCGTGGTATGTAAGGTTGGTTGTCATCAAAAGGACTTTTGTCTGCTGCATTGTCAGATGTGCATGCCTGGAAGGACTCAATGATACGTGCGTTATGCTCTGACAAAGTGCTGATCTGTGCAAGGACTTCAGTCATAGGAAGTAGAGTTGGTGAAGGGGAGACATCAATGGCTAAAGGTGAACATATAGACAAGGGTACACTCCCAACACTAGCATGTGTCAAATTGGGTGAGAACCCTGCAGAGATTCGAGCCTTGAAGTCGTACGATATTTGCTTGTGAAGAGAGGTTAGTTCGCTGGTAGCTGGAGGGGAAGACAGTACTTCGATACTAGAGTCAAAATCCTCCGACAGTTGTCGATTTATGATGACAGGAGACTGTGTTGAGAAACGTACATGTTTGAGACGCAACTGTTCAGGAGAATTGCCTTTCACTGAAAGGGACAAATGGTTACACCCAATTAATTACAGGTGTCAATTTACCATTACAAACTACCATTGTTTGGTGTACCATAACATTGGGGAACAAAATAACATACAAAACTACAATACGTATTACAACAAGCAAAATAAAATAAAATACAACACAACACACAATAACACACGAAATAACATATACAACTCGTGTTTTCTAGATCACTTTGAGCACAAAGCGATGTCCACTAACATGGGGTCAATGTTTTACCAATAAAGTCAACTCACACACTGCGCTCCGCTGAAGTTTGCTGATGGCATTCTCTAGGACCTCATTCACGAATGACTCAACGTCAGTGTCAACTCCATTGTTCTGTAAAGATAACAGTTGGAGACTAACTGACAATGACAGACAGTTAACCGTTTGAGAGTTATCATCATGTCATGATTATCTATGACAGCAGCTCAGTATGAGGCAAAAATGATTTTAAAAAGATATGGAATATGCCAAAGTACAGCATACTTAAGAACAGCAAACGTATGATTGTTCAATATTGATAACTACATAACTGATCGTTTAAAATATGAAACGTTTTTTTATTATCATAATGAAATTTATGTAGTAAATTCCCTTTATTTGTGGGAGTTGTTCAGCCACTTCAAACTTTCGGACAAAACCACATGTAAATAAAATTATTTAAACAATGTTTTCCTACAGGGGTTGTGAAAGTGAAAATCATGAGATCCCAGCGTACAGCTATCAGAATGTAACAAATCAAACAGCCACTATCTCAGTGCAAACAGCTAATCAGATAGAATCACATAGCTTTAGATTAAGACAAGGCTATTTCATTTGCACTGATTAGGCCAAACCAACTCGGTGATCCTCTTGATAATATTTGTATGTTAAACACAGAAAGGAGTTCCTGGCCTTTGGTTCAACTGCTGATCATTTGTGACTAACTTTTAAAACTGTCTAAGAAACCTGTACACTGCATTCTTTCAAACAAAAGCATGACACAATTGAATTTGCCATAAGTAATACAAATGCGTCGTGAGTAAAGACAAAAAATATTTAGATCAAAAACCCAAAAATACTTTTAGATATTCTTTGAAATTGAATGTTAGAACAATTATCAAAGATATGGAAGAAATAGACAAGGAAATTGCAAGGGCTAAGCTACAAGTAGGTATGAATTCCTCAAGTCAAGTGCAGTTTGGCAAACAATGACCTTCCCATGAGTCCAAAGAGTGTGCATCGTTTAAGATTGTTGCATGAGGGGCAATCAGTAGGACTTTCATGATTTTATAAAACAAATTAAAACAAATGACATTTTTGAAAACTGTGATCTCATCTTGAACATTTATATCAAAGAAAATTTGATACCATTCTTCTGCTATCAATGCAGCTTTTTTCCTTGAATTCTACGAAAAAGACATAGTCACGTGACCCAATTGATAGTAGATCAGAAAGTCAAAAATCAAATTCTACAGGTTTATACGTTCAGAAAATAATTATCTACTTCTACTATTAAAGCTAAAATCCAAAGTTTTTCAAATATTGGGTTAAATATAGCAATAAGGTCCTACATAACTTAAAACTCACTGTAAGATGAACATATTATGTCAGTGCTTCTATCGTGTGTAATTAAGCAAAGCGAGGTGAAATAACGCTGTCATGGAAATGTTTAAATTCCAAATTCAAATGCACAGTAGACGTCCTCACACCATGAAAACGATACAAAAGAAAGTAAGAGGTGACAAGCACATGGTAAAGTTAAAAAAGTCCAAATTTATTAAAACACACACACGCACGCACGCACGCACACACAAAGGCACACCTGTTCCCAGGCATGTCCAACAAATGAACAGTGCGACGGAGATTCTTGTAATATGTTTACTTGTTCCTGAAGACGAGCAATTTCCACATCCTTGGATACAAGTTTGTCATCAATTTCCTAGAATGATATAAACAAAAGCAATGCGGAGCGTTGTCAAGTTAATAGGAATACAATTGCAAATTTCAAACACATCTTCCAAGGGGTTTAGCAGATACAGAAGTAGATGCAAAAAATGTCAGTACCACTAGGGGGCACCGCAGTAGTTGGACCCATTTGAAAATCCACGTCAGTCACGCTCTTGTTAGTAGAAACACATCTGCCAATTTTCGTAATGATCATCTGCGTGGTTTGGCAGACTAAAAAAAATTAAAATGGCCACTAGTTCGTATACAATATATCGAGTACATCATAAAAAGGAAAGGTGCTGACGTATCCATAATGGAAATTTGTTTGTCCATTCATGAAAAAGGATCAAGAAGGTCTGAAGTTACAGAGACAAAGGTAAACAAGAGCAACGCAGAGCGTTGAAATGCGCCCGCAATTGCACCGTATACGGTATCCTTCTAGGGTTGTTTATTGGTACCATAAAGTGGACAATAGAGGGCATATATGTAGTATGTTGTACTTTGCAAAATGGATAGGCATGGTCATTGTCTCCTCAATAGGCTAGGGGCAAAATGTGAGTGATCTTCATAATACAAGCACATCCTATACATCAGTTGCTTAAAGCACCACAGAAACATAGAATCAAAAACAAATTTACCAACATACGAGATTAGCACAGCATTAGAATGCCAGAAACAAATTTCTACTTGGAACTTTTCCTTCATAGTCACGAAGTAACACAAAGTATACACCTGAAGACCTATGAAAATACAGAGGTCAATGTAAAATACTAAAATTGCCACTAGAGGCAAATACTAAAATTGCCACTAGAGGCATACCGGTAATCAGAATCATCCTAAAGTCGTCATCGTCCGTTGTCAACATCACATAAATACACTTGCTAAATTTAGTAAAGATCCTGCAAACGGTTTGGGAGATACAGCCATGGGCGCAAAAAAACAAAACTGCCACTAGGAGGCGCCACAGTAGTCCAAATCGTCTGAAAATCATTGTCAGCTGTCTTCCTTATAGTAAGCACATACACGCCAATTTTCACAATCATCCTTTGAGCGGTTTGGTTGATAGAGGGGTGGACGCAAAAATACAGACTCGAAAACAGTAAAAATGGCCACTAGGTGGCGCAAACTACGTCGAATCCATCTGAAAACAGTAGGATAGCGTCATCTCACTAATAGGTGCCTACATACCAAATTTCATGAAAATCCGTTCAATACTTTTGAAGATACAAAGGTAAGCGTAAAAAACTAAAATTGCCACTAGGGTGCACACCGGTAGTCGGATCCGTCCGAAAGTTCGCACATGCCGTCCCATTCATGAATGGAACATATGTGCCAAATTTCATGAACGTATGTCAAAGGGTTTTGGAGATAGAGCAGCGGACGCCGGACGGACGCCGCCCGTACGGACGGAGATGACAGCATAATGCGTCCACATATAAATATGTGGGCGCATAAAAATAAAATTGCCACTAGGGAGCACATATGTAGTTGGAATGATCTGAAACTCGTCGTCGCATGTTGCCATAGGGTGATGCAAAAATGTATGCATAAAAACTCTGCCAAGAGGTTTCAAAGATACAGAGGTAAACGAAAAAAATAAGATTGTCACTAGGAGGTCACAGCGGTAGTTGAATCCATCCAAATGTCGTCATTGTTCGTTGTCAACTTCATATAAATACACTTGGCAAAGTTAATGAAGATCCTACAGAGGGTTTGGGAGATACAGCTATAGATGCGAAAATAATGTCACTAGGAGGCGCCACAGTAGTCCAAGTCGTCGGAAAATCCTCGTCAGCTGTCCTTTACACGGTAGAAACATAAACGCAAGTTTTCAAAATCATTCTCAGAGTAATTTTGGTTGATAGAGAGGCGGACACAAAAAAACAGACTAGAAAACAGTGAAAATGGCAACTAGATGGCACAAAATACACTGAATCCATCCTAAAATGGGAACACTTCGTTTATTAATTTGAAAGCTATTACCTGTACCAAATTTCATAAAAAATCCATCAAGGAACTTCAGAGAAACAGAGGAAAATGGAAAAAAAATGAAATTGGCACTAGGCGGGAAAGCGTTTGTCTGACCTGTCTGAAAGTTGTCGTCATCCCTTGTCAACTTCATACATTTGCTAATTTTAATAAACACCCTGCAGTGGGTTTATCAGATACAGCTATGGCCACAAAAACTGTCACTAGGAGGCGCCACAGTATTCGAAATCGTCAGAAAATGATCGTAAACCGTCCTGTTCACATTAAGAACATATAATTATGCCTTAGAGAGGTTTGATAGATAGATGGATGGTACTTCAAAAAACAGACTAGAAAACAGTAAAAATGGCCACTATGTGGTGCAAAATACCTTGACTCCATCTGAAAACAGGAGGATAGTGTCATCTCACTAACTGATGCCTATATGCCAATTTTCATGAAAATCCGATGAGGACCTTTGAAGATACAACGTAAATCTAAAATTGAAACTAGGTGGCACACCAGTAGTCGGACCGGTCTGAAATTCGTCGTCATTCATCATCAGAGATGACGATAATATGCACCCACATACATAATATGTGGGCACATAAAAAAGAATGAAGCTTTGAAAACACTCGTTCATAAATAGGAAAAGGGAAAAGGAACGTTCATAAACAGGAAAAGGAATCCTCATTCAGCGATATACACGGGCAACAGGTTGCCCCGGGCGGACACTACTTACATTTTGTAGCTTGTCCACAATGTTGACCACTTTCTCGTAGACCAAACTTTTAATGTCCAGAGAGTCGTCAAGATGAACCCTTGTGAGAAGACTACTCAACAACTCTGGTGGTGTAACTATGGGTGATGGGCCATCGTTGAGTGTTATAACGGGAGCAACTTGGGATAATTCACCTTGCGCCGACTTTGTTGGCACTTTATCAGGGGAGCAGACAGTTTGTGACTGACATACATCTTTGAGTGAGACCACGTGCTTTGGGGTCTGAGCGACGCGATGCTGAGTAAGACCAGCCTTCTTGTGTGAATGGCACTGTTGTGTCTGTTTTGGTGTAGCTGAAGCATCATCACAGTATACATCCATGGCAGCGATACTGGTCGACTTCTGGGAACTGCAAAAGTATATGTTCCATAATTTGCATTGTTCCGTCTTAAACAACAATGCCCAGCAGTATGTAACCGGTACCTTCACAATTTTCCCAATTTCTACAAACTGGAAAACAATTTCAGTGATGAATAAAAATAAAAATGCAAAGCTACTGGAACTCCAAGCAAAATATAAAATGAGCAACACTATATCTCCTCATATAAATAACTCCAAGAGGGCATCCATAGCAAAACAATAAGACTTTTGCAGAAGACACTGTATCCAGCTTTAAGGTAAACAAAACTGTTGCTAATCTTTAGGATTTTCAGCAAGTGAAGCAGGTCAAGAATGTTAGAGCATTTTTACCTTTTAGTTACATGCTTCCCCTTCCGTCCACTAGGCGTCCTCAAGGGTGTAAACAGCTTTGTTGACTTTTTGGCTGAAGCAGGCATTGCTCTTCGATTAACGTCCCTCAGTGGAGTGCGCACCACTGTTTCATCCATCTTTGTCTTCTGCTACAATAAACAGTTTAAATTCAAATAATAATAACAAGGACTGCAATATATAGATAAGTTGTACCAAACTATATACAAGAGTAACGTAAAGCGTTGAAACGTGCCCATGACAGCACCACAAGTGTTGAGCATCTACCGGTGTTTAAGTATCACAAAACCGGCCATTAGAATTGGGAAGGTGGTGTCATCTCTCTAACGCAACCACTTCATGAAAATAAGCCAAGGAGGTATAAGGATATAGAGAGGCGAATGTAAAAAAATAAAGTTAACACTAGAGGGCACAGCTATAGTCCAATTGGTTGGAACCACATCGTCATCTATTGCCGTCTCCTTAGGAGCACATCTGCCAAATTTCGCAAAGATCCTTCAAAGCGTGTAGCGGTAGACACAGAAACGCAAAATTACACCTAGTGGCACCAGAGTAGTCAAAGCCTGCCTTTACATTAGGAACATTATCGGCACTTTTCATAACAATCTTCTGACTGGTTTCATTGGCAAACAGAGAAGCAAATGTCAAAAGTGTATGGAAAATTTTCTAAATGGCCAACAGGTGGCATAAAAAATCAAAAGTATCGGAAAACGGGAAGACATTGCCACCTCCTTAATAGAAACTAAAAATGACATCTCTGCCACGAGGGGGCACAAAGGTATTCGGATCAGTTCGAGATTCGTTACCATTTGTTGTCCACTTCTTAGGAACAAGACTTTTAAATTTTACAAAGCTCCTTCAAAGGATTATGGAGATTTGGCCTAAGATGGGAAAAAATCTCTACTACAGGTCGACATGGTAGCCATATCCATTCAAAAACCAACATCGTTCCTGGCCTTCTCATCAGGAACACATTTGTAAATTTTTATGATCCTTTGAGCGGTTTGGCACAAAGAGAGGGAGATGCAAGAAAAAGGACACAAAAGATAACAGAAGAACAGAGTGGCATCAAATATGTCAAATCCATCCGAAAATGAAATTGCATCGTTGTCTTCTTGATAAAACCTGTTGGCCAAATTTCATGATAATCCACCAACAATTGCCAATAGGGTGCACAGAGGTAGTCGGATCTGTCTTAAGCTCATTATCTGTCGTCAGCTTCATAGGAGCGTGCCTGCCAAATTTCAATAAGTTTCTGCAAGGCATTTAAGAAATAGAGTCAGCAGACGCCGAACGCCCAAATGCCCAGGCAGAGATGACAGCAATATACACCCACATGTAAATATGTGGGCGCAATGAGTCAAGGGGAAAAATCATTGTGATTCTTTAATTTATTTCACATCCCATAGCATTTCAACAGATAATCAAAATTCCAAAGCCAAATTTCCACAGAAGCTGAGAAGAGAGGGGTTAATAATGAATTCTCACAAAATTTTAACAGAAAAGGAACTTACAGGGATGCACAACCAAACTTACAGAGAATTTTGTGACTACTTGACCAATGCTGCGTCTATTCTCCTTTCCTGGTTGCAACTGCAACATTGTAACTGAAAACAACAAAACTCAAACATGAAACAAAACACAATGCAGCATGAAGGATGAGCAGCACACTCCCAATCAAAAAAATTCTACATCAGATGTTTCCTCCTACTCAGTACTCAAGACATAACACCGGTAAGCATTTGTAGTAAGTCAAAAATTTAGGTTAACTTGTACATCAATTTACATTAAAGGTTGGATTCAGCAATGATATGAATAGATGAGCAATTCACCTCAAAAAAGTTGTTAAACATGGAAATTTGCATTCCAAACACTAAAAGAAAGTTCATCAGCCACTGAACCAAGGTCCAAACAATGGTTCAGAATCTAATCATACTTTCAGGTGGCAATCAGCAAGTTGGATATGGCCAAGGAAAGACTGGCTCACCTGCCAGGGCCTTTGCTCACCTGAGGGGCAAGGTGCCTGTATTACCCTCAATTCCCCTTTGGGTTAATTATATTCGAAAATTTGACTCTTGACTTTGTGAGTTACAAATGATCCTAAACTTCATGGGAAGTTTTTAATCACATGACCTCATAGTCATGGCTCATGAGACCAATGAGGAAAATTTTGTATGATTTTAAAATGTTTTTCAGAAGAGTCAATATTTGGCCACAAAATCAAGACAAAAGGTTCTCGATATGACGTCATTTCCCCTGTGCCCACTCCTATTTTGCTGATTTGGGCAACTGAATGAAGGACAGTTCGACGAAAAAGTGTGATAACGGAACTATTTGACTTACTTGATCGAGTTGGAAGGAATTAAAGTTCCTTACTTGATGTGATCGAGTTGGAAGGAATTAAACATAAGACATCAACGTCCTCCTTATGACCTTATGTGTCCCTCTATGAGCAAAAGGTACTTATAACAACGTGTTTTAATCAGTGTGAGGAATAATTCTCCAAAAAGTTTACGGTGTATGAAGCTCCTATACCCAGTATAAAGTCAAAGTCTGTGGGTCTATAGATGCCTACTGCCAGTATACTGGGGCCAGCTAGACACGGTGGTCTACCGCCTACGACGTGTAGTCGTGTTGCAGTGCCTGGTTGGTAATTGAATTCCACTTCTCAACCTTTCAGTTCAGGTATGGATGGCAAACATGTGAAGAAACTGGCATAATACTTACGTGTTCCTTGCACCACAAACTGTGCGTTAGTTTGAGCTTGAAGGAGGAGAATAAATTAAAGGGACAGATTTGAAAGTCAAACACGTACCGCTTTTTGTACTGCTTTATGATTGGTCAATTTGCAAAACTCTCAAACACCTCTCACACACAATATTAATATACAAGAAATAAAGCAATGTTTCTGCAAAAAAGTACAATATTAGCTATTAATATGTATTATATTTCTATTATCTTTAATAAAATATCATTTTATAGAAATTAACTCAAATTATTAAAACGTATTAGTTTTTTGTTTACATCACATGACCACTAATAAAAATGGCGGCGACTATGAGAAAAGCAATGACCAACTTTACCAACGTTGTTTTTCCAGTTTCAAAAGATCCTGGCGATGCTCGCGAAAGACTTATGATGCGAGAGGGTAATATATTGTAACCACTATTTAAAAAAAAGTTTGGTTAGTTGCAAACTTCACGTATACTTGATGCAGTGATGTGCATCCAGCTAGACCTGTGTCAGTCACTGGCCCAGTCACCAGTGGCAGTGACTGGGCAATGACCATCACCTCTGTTGGCCCGACCAGAGGCGATGCAGCTCCTATAGGCGCTCCATACGCCGGAAGCTTTTCGGCGAATTATGCCTCACACTGGCNGGAACAAGAGGTACTTTTTCGAAAGTTGATCGCACGGCGGAAAATCGTGCGCTAAAAAAAGCTTACAGAAAATGATTTATCAGCGATAATTTGAGACAAAAAGATTACAAACTTATAAATAAAGACTAAGGTAACGATTTATAACACAAAATTATCTTATAGTTAACTTTGAAGTCTGAAATCGGGTAATTTACCGACGTGGGTTTTACACGGAGGCAGATATGGGGCACCGTGACCTACTTTTTGATTGTCCTCCCTACCAGTGGCAGTGACTGGGCAATGACCATCACCTCTGTTGGCCCGACCAGAGGCGATGCAGCTCCTATAGGCGCTAAATACGCCGGAAGCTTTTCGGCGAATTATGCCTCACACTGGCTAAAGCATGAAAGTTACACTGTTATAAATACCTTTTGCATATATAGAGGGACACCTCAGGAGGTTGGCGGTGTGTTTAATTCCTTCCAACTCGAACAAATACTTCCGTTATCGAACTTTTTGTTCGAGCAGTCACTCGTTCAGTTCCCAAAATCCTGAACTCACCATTTTTTATACTGCGCACGCTCCAATTTTACCGCGCTCGCTAGGTATTGTGACTTCATGACCTCAATCTTTAAATAGGCCAAAGGTGAGCCATTGCGGTCTTGTCAGTCAAATGTTCGTTTCCAAAATGCCACCACTACTTGTCTTTAATTGGCGTTACTTGAAACTGATTGTATTTCAATGAATTATTGTTTGTATTTGATAAAAATAAATGCTGTTGATATGACATTTTATAGTCTTTGTGCAAATGCACGGCTGGTTCCCGGCATCACATACGCAAAGGGCGGGGACTTCAGCTTTCAAAGTTCACCTGTAGGATCACAACTTCTGACCTTCGGCCCGGTTAAAAATGACGTCATATCTCTTGGCATGCGCCGAGTGAAAATGTTGAGTTCACGATTTTGGGAACTGAAATAGGTACTGCTCGAAGAAAGTTTGATAACGGGAGTATTTGTTCGAGTTGGAAGGAATTAAACACATCGACAACCTCCTAAGGTGTTCCTCTATGCGCAAAAGGTATTTATAACAACGTGACTTTGATGTTTTAGTCGGTGCGAGGCATATTTAATATACAGCTTTGCGCAAAGGCTAATAGCAACTCTGCCCATTTTCGACACCTCTTTACTATGTTTTGCACTGCCATGTACATTTTGTGGTATTTTGTAGAATTCGCAGTGATTTCCTGGCAAATAGTACGGTAATTCAATGTAATTAAATTTAAGAATACTCAGTGCTATTTAATTTATATTTCTGCTTCATATTTTGAATTTTTGTCAAAAACTTGCTAGTCGTCTACCTCCTTGCTTTAACTTGTTATTATCCGCGTTCAAAAAAGTAAGATTTTGCACATGCAGTATTCAGTAAACAAGTTGGCACGCACACAGTGCAATCTGTTTGCGTCTGAGACGGAATTCCATGTAATGGGTTAGACCATTAAATACTTGTTTATTCAACGAAAACTATGGGTACACTGTCAATTGTGAGTACATGTTCTTAAATATGCACATATATTGTAGTACCAGTGACTGAGTCCGCCTGACTCAGGCTCTATACCCATTGATATACATGTATTTAGTAACTGTACTTTGCATTTCAGGGTCTGAGTACGTTTCCAGTCTACCACTTCAGATGTTTGTGTACTTTAATGGTTTTTATTCCCCCTTCTGGGTTGCTACATCTTGGGTCATGTTTGCAACTAAGGTGAGTAGATATTTTTTCTTTTCTTATTTTTCTCTCATATGTCTATACTTGTTTTCTGAAGACTGGACAACCACTAGGGGCAGATCCTGGAATTTGCACGTTCATCCGCCTGTGTGTGGTGTAAAGTCAATACTGCACTTTAAAATGGTTCTCATGAAAAAAGTGTTTTTGAATTAATTGCATGCCTTCATTATCAGTTCTCACTTTTCTTCGGTTACTTTAAGTACTAATTTTTAACGTGTTCTTAAAATTGTGTATTCCCAAAATCCATGAGCATAGCATATTGTATATACAAAAATAATAAAACGTTTGATTTATTGTTGCTATAAATGGCTGTTTATCACATAGAGCAGCTGAGGTACCTTTCATGGACATGAAAAAGACTTTTATTGACATTAATACTAACAAAATTCTAATAAAATTAGTTTTAGCTATATGTGGTTTTGATTTTCTAACAATTTAAGACATTTAAGCCCAAGATATCTGCTGTTACATGTGAAGAACTCAAAAATAGTTGAAATTTCTGAACTCTCACCGACAGCCAAGTTCTTGAGCAAAAGGCATCAACAGAAAATCTTAGACACTATTTTACATCTAATCAATGTGAATTTGCGTGTTAATTTAGAGAATACTCTTTTATAGATGTCACGGGATCTCAACAAAAATTTATGTTTTTTTGAAAAATAAAGGTTCAGGTGACTACCTACTTGGGGCATTATTTGTGTGCCCGTTATTAGTTTCTGTGACTGTTGATTCTTGGTTTCCAATTCTAAGGTTGAAAACTAGTGGTTTTCTGCTTCTAGCTACGACCAAAAAAACTGCTTTTGGGACAATCACACTGCAGTCAAAATACAGCTTTTCCTTCATGTGCTATCTGCCAGTTAACAGATTTGTCAAATAAAATTCTCAAAGAAATTTGCAATATTCTGCTAAGGGCTGTTCCAGTAAAATCCGTGTGGGAGGGGGGGACAGCAGTAGAAATAAAAATTCATGGGTGGTGGTCTTCAGAAAAAAAGTCAAATTATGGGTGATCGTTCCTGTAAGAAGTGATGCATTAAAACCGGGTGGTATATATTGACCTGTTTATTTTGACAGGTTGGTTACTTCAGCCATCAAAACTCAAAAAAATGCAATTAGCATATGTCCTAACTTATCCCAACACAAAAAAGCCCATATTGCCAGTGAACAGAGTGCAATATGTTCACTAGGCCATTAATCAAGTCATGGGCAACTTGATTTGAACCAACTGTTTGTCTGCAGTCCTACTGAATTGAATAGTTATGTAACACTAAACTGGTGTTAACACATATAAGAAAATTGATGATTTTTAAATAAAAAGTATGAGGAGTAAGATAAACAAGTTCCAATATTCACTTGACATAGAAGTATAAAAGAGTTCGTGGAGACAGTTTGAGATTCATAGATCCTTATAATTGAAAAAATGTTCATTGAAATTATAGACACATGGTGAACAGAAACACCTGGTGGCTGCCAAAAGTATTGCTCACAGGCTACTTTAGTTTTTGACAATATTGGACAAGACAACTAGTTCTTGTCTGTCAATCATCTAAGTTCTTAACAGGTCCTCCTGGAGGCAATTTGTTTGCAAGTGTTGGATTTTATACTTTAACCTATTAATAATAATTAAAAAATTATGGGCCATGGGTTGGAGAAATAAATGAAAAATATGGGCGGTGGGTACGAAATAAAAGTGCCTTCCCCCCTCCCATACAGATTTTGCTGGAACAGCCCTAAGCAATATTGTTACGAAACGTTCATAGATTGTAAAAGACTCATTCTGTTCCATTCATGTGACTTTCACAAATATTGGCACTCCCAAATTTTAGAAGTCTGCTATTTGATAACGCCACTTAGAACAAGCAATGCTACTCTTTTAATAAATGCCCATGTCATATGCAAATAATGTTCTTGGTCATTGGGTCACACAGCGTGGTCCCTCAGCAAAAGCTCGTGTCTGCATGCTGACATGATTTTGCAGTGGGCTCAATTGATCGCTTTGTTGGTGAAAATCACACACATTTAATTTATCTTTTACTTCGTTGGACCTTGTAACTACCACACGTATCATTTTGTTTTTGCAAAATTTATTCCAAATCTTGTTCCACAGGTTCACGTCCTATAACCACTTGTCTGTAAGTAGTATGATTGTCGATGCATGACAACATGACTATTGCAGACAACACATCTGTTTTTTGCTCATTGCTGCCGGGACGAAGTCTAATAATTCAGTGGCTGTACTGTATCTGTAACTGCACATTTAGCAGTACTCTAAACATTGACGATGCCAAGCCTTTTACAGAAAATGGGTTTTCTTATAAAAAATGCCTTGACTACACACTGATACTTTATCATCTCTGCTGTAACCTCCTAGTGGAAAGAATTTTAGCTTTCCCCCTCAAAATCTGCCACTGCCCGCTGATGATACCTTGTCTTGTTTTTATATAAAATTTGTTGCGTGGTTTTATATCAATCTGGTTTCTTTGGAATTATCTATAATGAAAGTGTAGATAGTCACCTCCACCAAGAATATTAAAATGGGTACATTTCATAAAACCCTAGATTGATTTTTGGTGAAACTGACACTTGAAAAGTTCTGGTGTATCTTAACACTTTTAAGGCGGTTGGGCAGTTGTCACAAAAAGTTGACGATTTTCATGGAAATCCATCTGTCTTTGTCAAATTATATTTAGAAACAGAAACTATACAAAACTAACACTTAAACATTTGAAAATGTCAGAATTAACCCCCTAGAATTACCGTAATCGTTCGGGTTAACGCCCATGCTCAGTTAACCGCCCATCCCCTACTTTAGGTGGATTTTCGATTTAACCGCCCACTGCTCGGTTAACCGCCCTCCCCCGATTTTTTGGATTCGCCAATTTAACCGCCCAGGGCGTTAACCCGAACGATTACGGTATCTGTATTCTGTTTCAGCTTAACTAGGTTACTTGTGGTCATGGGTGCATATTTTGAATTTCTCAAACTATTCAGCAAGTATGGGCTAATGTAATGGCTGAGCATGTGATCCTGCTCGGGGATAGATTAGATTAGGAAAAGTTTATTTTTTGAATAAATTTTAAGTTTTTCTTGCACGAAAGTATATATTTCCACGCTCAGGTGTTTGCTTTTTCTAAAGCCTTCCTTTAATGTCATTATGACTGAATTCAGTGGGCTGGTTTTCTGATTAACTGACAAATCAATTAAGAGGGCCATAAACGTGCCAGTTGCCAGTTGGCCTCTCACTGTTTTAAATTCAGTCTCACCTTGTTCTTTACTCAGATTAGAAAATGATTTCTGGGCTTGAGAGTAACTGACAACTCGTTCATTTCTAAACGATCAAATTGATGAAGTTTGCATGTCATGACTGGTTAGTCTCAGCCACTGAAGCAGTATGACCACCAGGGGAGCTCTAGGCATTTTATGGGAACTGATTTCTATTCAAACAAAGTTTAAGATCGTGCAGACACATTGCTTTTGAAGAAAGTCGTTTTCAATACCGGAACATAAATTTCAGTCATGGGTTTGAGTTTCTAGTTGCATTTTATGAATGCAAAAATGTTCATAGTCAAGAGTGCATTTTGTTTCATAGTCAAATACAATTTCATCAATGACAAGCTGTGATGTTGAGCTACAATTATATTTATTACATACTTGTCAGATATTTTTGTTGAAAATAAGTTTTGCAATATTCACTTTTCTGTGTGGTTCCTCAAATGAACATAAGTGTCGTTCTTTGCTTTGTAATTGCAGTTAGAGTTGTAATCTTTTTTTTT
>NMRA01000453.1:171791-182784 GCA_002633005.1 Phoronis australis | reverse complement strand
GCTTTAAGCAACTGATGCATAGGATGTGCTTGTATTATGAAGATCACTCACATTTTGCCCCTAGCCTATTGAGGAGACAATGACCATGCCTTTCCATTTTGCAAAGTACAACATTCTACATATATGCCCTCTACTGGCCACTTTATGGTACCAATAAACAACCCTAGAAGGATACCGTATGCGGTGCAATTGTGGGTGCATTTCAACGCTCTGCGTTGCTCTTGTGATTCACTTTTCGTTCAAAATAATTTCCCTTTTCTTTTAGAGAGGCAAGCTCATTTGTTTCATGTGGGGTGCTTTGAAATGCTGATTTTCCAACTATTTTGTAGTGGTACAGAATGTAACAAAGGTTGCAGTCAGTCTCAAGTTTCTGAATGAAAATCAGTTGCCCATTTTGTAACCAAAGGCTTTCTTTTTCTCTGTGATAAATGTAAAACAGGGATCCTGATTATGAGCTTTTGCTCACCTCGTTCCTGTGTTAGGTTAGCCTTCTCAGGTTTAGGTTCCAGGAAACTCTCATTACTATCACGTGCTGAGTAAGATTGAAGATAGCATTGTTTTACAATTGTAAGAATCATTTATAGACACAATTCCATTGGTTTTCTTCAGGTTTCATCATACCGATCCCAGGCATAGGATCTCACTTTATCTTGTTATCAATGTCAGGGTCTGGAAACATTCATTATCAGTAATTCTCCTTAATGTGCGTTTCATTGAATATTCAACCATAATGATTTTAAGCCTGTATTTAGTGAAACTTGCAGTTATAAGAAGTAACTGCTTTCAGTGAAATGTATATACTCCAGCTTAAATTATTTTTTCATAATGCATGGTGCCATTGCAGTTGTACATTGTAAATAAATCATTGTAAGACGGTGTTTTTTGTAAAATATATTTATGTTTTATACTTACTACACTCTTACTTGTGGTCATTTCTGGTCAAGATTGGTGCAAATTTCCATTGCACTGACTTCTTTATTGAACTATTCCTAAAATGCAGCAGTTTCGTAGTTGATTTGAGTCCATGCCCATAGACCATTTAACTGAGCCTTTTTTGGAAAGAAATCTAAGTGTTCCTGTCGAACTATTTTTCTCTATCTGTCACCAAATGTCACTACTGTGCTTCTGCGTAACCAGCTAAATTATTAGATGGTCACTGATTTTCAAGCGAGAATTTGACATTTCCAAATTGGCAATCCAGCCAAAACAAACTAGTCAGCGATAGTGAAACAACGAAGAACAGTTAAAATACACGTGTAAAGGATTGTTAGAGGATGGTATAGTAAACTCAGTCTCTTGCATAGCACTGAAGGTGTATGGATATCCTACAGAAGGCCTTAAAATAATAGTGCAAGAAATATTGTGGCCCCGGTGAAGTTCATTGCTTGCTTCTGGGGCTTGTTTGGCGGAGGGATGATCGCTTCGCTGCCAACCAAATTAATTTTGTTCATTGTTTACTGCGTTGCGCTCTTCTGTGGCTTTGAAAAAAAATATCTTTTTGAATACTATCACATTAAATGTAAGCCATTTTAATTTTAAAATAATCTTTGTCCATTCCGAGCATCTCCTGGGCCCAGTCTCGAATCTTTTTACTCGAAAGGGAACTCGAAATAAAGTTTGGCATTTTTTTAATCTACTTTTGTGCGAACTCAAGATAAGTGTCCATTACTCAATGCTCGAATACATAATGACTTACGTGGATGATTGATTAGTCATATTTTGCAGTTGACAAAACCAACATTAAAGCTAAAAGTTTGAGTTTAAACTCGAAGTTTCGAGTTTTTACTCGAGTTTGTAGTACGCATATAAGGGTTTTTAAGTGCAAACTTGGACTAGAAACTCATATGCATGAACTATAATTATTCGAGCACAATCTGATAACCACTTATCTTGAGTTCGCACAAAAGGAGCAGAGAAATTGCCAAAAATAATTTCCAGTTCGTTTCGAGTACAAAGATTAGAGACCGGGCCCTGGAAGTTTTGTTAAAATCTCTCCTTAGGATTCAGGGTTGAAAACTAGTACCTTACCGCCGCAATAAGTGACATACGATTGAAATCCAAAATCTGAGACCAGTAAACGAATTTGTTGGTCCCTACCCAAACGTAACTTCCTTCCATGAATTACTTTGGGTTGTAATCGTATAATAAAACAGCCGCCTTTGTTATCACATTTTTGGAATATGAAAAGTAACATATTGACCCCCGTGAATGTTGATAATTGTGTATAGTCAACACAACCGAGTGACATTGCAAACCTGAGTTATTGTGGTCGTCTTGTTACTTCCGTGTAAGCCTTTCTGAATTTTGTGTTCTTGCTATCAAAAAAGGCATTCACAGCAAACTAATCACTTTCCTAAATTATTGCACTGAGGTTATGTTGCGTTCTGAACTTTTTGTTACCTGAGCTCGTTTACTCTATTTAGGCATTACATGCCTTTTTAACCTTTTGTGCGCATATTTAGGCATACACCTCTAATATGAAGCTTTTCGCTAAACTCCGGACTTAATGGCTTGTATTTGTAAAACTGCTGGCGAAAGGCAAAACAAAGCTTTGGCGCATGAGCCATTATGCCAGCTAAAGTATTTACTGAGAGTACTCATCCATTCTGCGTAATATCGACACAGTTTGGCTTAAGTGCTCGCATACATTGCACATGTATAAAGATTGAGCAGACCAGCACTATTAATTTTGAAATTGATCCACTTCCTTTTATTTCTGTAGGCTTAATACTCGGTTTAGTTTTAATAGCTTAGTAAGTCAGGGTTTCCGACTAGTCTCGTAGCAATTACAAAGTATTCTTTAAAACATTCGTTTTCCGTCAAACTTTTCCAGACTGCACATCAAATCCCTATTGATCGGACACTGATTGTTTCCGTGATGAATATTGCTTGAAGATCGTGTCAGCACTGAATTTTGGATTTTTGGTTATTATGTTTTGCATTGTTTTTGTCTATGCTTCTTCGTTTACATTTTGACGCCTTCTTTGAGAGCAGCGACTACATGAATGGTAGTTGACTCCAAAGAACTTGAACCCAAGATAGACCCTCAACTTTAACCACAAATCGGTCAATTATCACACCACAACACATAGAAATTCATGGGATAAACAATTGGCCTATTGGTTTTGGCTCAGGGATACAATGAAAAATTAAGACGGAATTGCGCTGTAGCTGTACAAAACATCTCTTCTGTAGAACGTGCTCTCTGGTATCTTATGTACCGTAAAACTGGAGCACTGCGTGCACAGATCTTCAGTGAAATATGACTGAAAGTAGCACGTCATGACGGCGATACTTCAAACGTCTTTGTTTCAGTTCATAAGTTCGCGGTGGTGGCAATGCGCTTGAGTTAGTCTCATCCATCCGTTGATAATTTTTTTACCAAATCACATAATTTGAAATCTAATACAAATGAGCTTAAAATACATATCAAGTTTTCAGTTAAGTTAATGATATCTTTATTTTTTAGAACAGTGAAATTATGAGTGAATATTGCGAATCTGCCAAAGCTCAAAAACAGAGTACAGAAACAACAATCTCTAATGACAGTGTTCTTGTAACAGTTTATTGGTGGCTTGAACTATACCGTTGATGGTTTTTGAGAACAGTGACAACGTTTGGATAGAAGATTAAATAACGGGTTTTTTTTGAAAAATAAAGAACATCAATATTAATGACTCGAGTTTTGAGTCATGTCTAGCTCGCGGTATTATGAAAATTTACACATTTCAGAGAAGAGCATAGAAAAACGATCAGATCGATTAGCTTCTACCCTCTTAATTCATTATCCTTAACAGCTGTTTTGCCCAGCCCACCAAACGAGTTTAGCCCGTTGTCGCATATTTCTTGAATTAATGTAACACGTGAGTCTTCTAATGATTGCCTATCCTAGATTTATCATCTTCTGCGAATTAGATGCTTTGTTTGGTTGAGTTTCCGACTGCATTCATATATAATACCGCAATTCACGTGTAGAGTATACCTTTCATTCGCGGACATGAATGTGAACTTAGGGCGTAGTCTAAATGCTAAGCCATCTGTGAGTAATAGGTAACAAACACTGGGATTCGCCTTAACTCCCAAGTTGAGCTCTGCGTCTACAAAAGCCTTGTGAAATATTATTTCGTTTCACCCAATGACGTCATAACCGGAATCCCACCCAACGTGTCACGCGCCGCCGCGTAACAGGCAACGGTCCGGGACATCTCCCCTGTTGCGTATTGGAATTTAAGAGCTTTTCCACATAGAAGCCTTGAGTTTGGAGACTGACTTAGCTCACTTAACTGATTGTTCCACTCACGTGTAATGTTAAAAACGACATTCCAGGACAAAGTACAGATTTCAGCCGGAGTGGAAGCCGAGGGCATCAAGGCAATGAATTCCATCGAGTTCGAAATCTAGAAACGCCAGCGTAAAAAAGCAGCTGAATCCTTAAAGTTGCATTTCGTCCTGTTTAGCTGGCTAAAAAACTAAAATCAAATTACACCGATTTGCACTCTTATGTAATAACCCTACCGTGATAGAAATCTATTTCCGTGTTACCAACAAGAACATCAAAACAATCACACGATTCAAGAAAACGCTTCAGACAGTTTATTGAGGTTGGCCAGCCCATTACGAATTCGACAATGGCACATGTACGCATTGCCTGTGGCTGGAGTTCGTTGGTCACGAAAGTAAAATAACTATCACGGTAAAGGGATAACATGATATCGGTTTTATGAGATTTTTTAAGTCAGCTAAGCACGGTGAAATTCAGTTTAATAGATAATGATAATGATACCGACCAGAAGGAGACAGTAGCTAGTGGGGCCTACTTTTTGAAGTTAGGGTGAAAGTTTTTAAAATATCTGGTAGTCGTTTTTCATAAAGTCTAGTTTACAGCATATTCCACGAAATTGGAAATTATTTAAGCATAAATAGATGAGCCACTGAAAGCGAGTAACCGTTCCACGGCGCTGCTACTGATATTTTTTTATTTTAACATGGTCATCTTCAAATTTTTAAACTCATAAATATAGTGGCAGCATCCTCAAAGTTCCCTCTCGGAGTGGGCCTATTTATCTACTTGACTTATTAGTTATCCGACATTTTGTATACAGTTTTTGGCGTGTTGGTATTGAACTGTACATATTGTGACCTAAATTGAACTTTTCCCACACACTTAGGCAAACTAGTGGAAAATCGAAGAAGATTGATTGTATCAAAACTGGGATCTGCTTTCTGGGCAATTCCGTTTTTATATAGGCAGGTTTTATTCTCATGTACTTGTATACAGAATTTCCATTTTATTTTTTTCTGTGGACTAACGCCCTCGTTTCGGGTAGTCGGTGGTATGTACGCGATAGTAATCAGTATTACACAATCTGTAACTAAATGTAAACTGTGAATAACGTGGACCGAATAGACAATTTAAGATGTAATAGAAAACATTATGCATGAATACCTTGAACATCTTAATTGCTAGAAAATTCTATCAAAGTGACCAATATAAGCCAAATTGGGTATTTCTATAAATTACGTAACCTCTGAAAGTGTAATTATAAACCATACCGGCCATATAATAAATGAATATCAAATGCGTAACCTGCTGCGTGTACAGTGTACTGGTACTTCAGGTAAGCAATTGTGGAAGTTGACAAAAACGTTGGTGTTTGTAAAATGTTCGTCCAACATAGAAGGGGCTTTGTTTCTTTGGTAGACCAAATGCACTATTCACGTGTTTTACAAACTAATAATAAACATTTAGACCCCAAAGCAAGACAACATGGATGTGAACAGAACCGCACGATGTTCGGTTTTTCAACATATCATACACATGTTGTGGTCAAACTTCGACCCCTACTGCGGCTGATGAAATCAAGTCATTGTTAACTTGTTTACGCCCAGAACCGTGATTTCCAGGACTAGTTGTTGTAGGAATAGGAAACAAAATCAGTTCAAAGAAAGTTACGCTTGACGCCAGTGTTAATTATCATTCTCTTGCAGTTTGAGATAATTTACCAACGAACCCTGTTGCAGCACGTTTGTACGTGTAGTAAACTTGCCGTGAGGCTATATAGAGGAGCGCTTCATTCAAGAAGCGAACTGATATAGGCCACGTAGCGCTATAAACTTTGTGTTTGGTAGTTCCTTACCGTACTCAGATTAGAAGCGATTTCTAGCGATTGCATATAACTGACAGTTAGTTATACTTTGGAACGATGCTCCGTGCATCAAATGACACACCGTAACAAGCCACCTTGTAGAGTCTAACGTCAGCAGCGAATAACCGTCATTTTTTCAAAGCCCTGAAATCAGTTTTGAAACTGTAGTGGTATAAATCAAAGTTATTTTTTGCAATGCAAGATGGGTGAACACTCACTTATAGAGTCACTCACAGCCGTTGTTAAGTTTTCAAAGTTGAATTCTTATGAAAATGTTTAGGGGTTTAAAATATTACCACGGTCTCATTGGTAACGGAAATCAAATTCTGCCATTGTAAAAAAAAACATTATGACACTGATTTTGTGACCTAAAATGGCTAAATCCACTTTCGGGTATTTTTGGCTGCTACTTTACCCAGGAGATATAATTTTAATCTAGTGAACTTTTTACATAGACCTTTAACACGCACCTTCCGTCATTTGACTGAATGGATTTTTAATGTTCACAGGCCAAATGAAACGTCGATAGTTTGTGCACAACTGCTACTCTGAAAAAGAGCCATGCTTCTTACCACGGACTTATTCAGTTTTGGGGTTTCCCTTTTAGCGAAGACCAAAACATGCCGGAATCCATGGTTTTATTTACTGTTGAGTTAGAATTACCCATTAGTTAACTTCGCGAAATATAGTCTGAGAACAATAAAACCCATCCACTTGAAGTAGGAAATAAACTACACCCGAAATGTCTCCGACGACGGCATTTTCGGAAAATCGGTTGTTCACGATCTTATTCGGAAACCCGATTGGGTGTGAATTTCACTTACATTCAGCATACTCGAAGAAGAATTCAGAAATATTTCTCCCACTTAATTTAGCACGTCTCTCCTAACTAGATTTCCTTCCACATTTTTGTAAAATCTGACATTATTTAATAGTTATTGCCCACCCGAATATGGCTTTTGTCGACCTACATAATCACGAAACGTGCTAGTTTACTTCTGGGAAGCGGATGATGAATCATAACTGGTTAACAGCGTCTGCCTCGTACCAGTCGCTAAGGTCGACTCATCTAATCCAATTAACCCCACTCATTTTGGTTGGGTATATAAGTTGGAGAGTCAGAGAGAAAACTTCAGACAACAAGTTCTGTACTCGAGAGATTTCTAGAGATTCACTGTATCTTGTTATCCGGTAAGTGTTTTTGTATTTGAGAAATGTGTTTTGTATAGCATGACAGTTGGCAACATATTTTCGTAATTCGCGAACATTTTTGAAAATGTGTTATATCTTGTTGAACACGAAAACATGAAAATCATGAACTGCAATGATGAATACCAACTAATTGCTCTCCAAATTTCTCATGCTATGGCATCAATTGACTTGTGCCACAGAAAAAAAGAGGTCATTAGATATTGAAGCGAAACAACCAAATTATTGAAGCCAGCCTTGTCAAAACTGCTTTTTGGCACTCTGTGGTAAATATCTGATTGTGGAGGAACATCACTTCTATAATAGCTCAGAAAAGTTTCAAGGCATATGTTTTTAGTTGTTGAGTATTCCAACCAATACTAAGATCGTGTTAAAGTTATTGAGTGGAAACGTCCGTCTGTGTTTACAGCATGTTTGACAAATTTAATACAACTTCTGCCAGAAGTCCTAATCGTCACGAGAAGATTAAAATTTTACGAAATTGATCGTTTTGTAGAAAATAGATGGGTCGGGACATGGGCTTGATATGGACAAGTAAAATTAAAAATTGTCGTACTTTCCAAACACCAATTTTCTGACAATAACGTAACCAACTTCATAAATAAAATTCGCCATTGTTTTTTGTCAGAAGTTATCATGATTGAGACTCGAAACACGAGCTTTTTATGCGTTAATAGGCAGTGCTGCTAGCTTTCACGGTAGCAAGTATTTATACTCTTTTTAAATTGTTTTTAATACTCTGTCAAACAAGCCTGTTTTACGTCAGACTCAAACATATGTTTTACTTTTTTCCAGCATAAATATCAAGATGTTGTCGGTCTTCGTGGCTTTTCTGTTGTGTGGTGCTGCGCACTCCTGTATGGTGATGCCGGGCATGTATCCGCGGATGAGTCCTTTACAGTTAATGGACAAATTTGATATTATGGTGTACGGCGAGTACACAAGGACGACATTCATGGATGTGCATACTCATCGTACAAGGGGGAAATTCCGCGTGGAATGCATTCTTCGCAACGATGAACCGGAGTCTGAGATCCCGAGAACAATTACGATTCACAACCCAATCCAGTCCCATTCGTGCGACGAAACTCGGCTTGAACCAGGTCACAAGTACATCGCTGGCTTAAAGAGAAGAAATGGCCAATATCATATCCATCGATTCACCATGCAGAATTCCGCCGTGGAAGCAACTGAAAGAAGCATGAGACGAGCAGCCGGACTTTGTTCAGTTTCTGAAATAAGAATGCCGGAAGGAACCGAACTGTCCCCAGGACTGACGCAGTCAGAAGGTTGTCGAATGATGCATTCAACGTTCGCTTCTCTGAGAAGCGACGGCATTTGCGCGAACGTTGTCTCGTCTGATAACTTGCAGAGGGAGGCGAATCCGTCGGAGATTCGCGAAGGAAATAGTCAAAATTTCTTTTCGATATACGCCAATGAAAGAGTAGAAAAGGTGGACCGCCGGGAAAACAGAATCAGAAATGTTATAGAGCCCTAGATGTAATTCCTTACGTTTTTCTAGCCACAATGGGTGTGACTGTAATGTTCCTAAAGACCGCGAATATTTGGCTGTGATAAAACGTTCTGGGCCCGGTTGCATAACAGTTACATTATGGAGAGCAACAATGACGTTGCACTTTCAGGCATCACTTTGCTAGTGTTGAACAATGTATTTAACGCCATGCAAAAACGAACTTATGCAGCGGATAAGTTTTGAAATTTATGCAACCCAGCCCTAGTGTTAACTATGTTTACGTAATATAATGTTGTCGTGTTGTTTTTTTTTTGCTAAAAACTGTATATAAGTTTATAAAAAATTGGTCCTGTTTTTATTGAACATGGAGTATATTTGTGAAATAAAATTTATAAATTGACTCTTGTCGTATTTTTGCCTTTACAGCAGCAATCTTCTTTAGTTCGGGCGTTTCGCACTCATTTTAACCCAACGGTTCCAGAAACTAGGCTCCAATACATGGTGTGTCCACACCATACGCTAAAATTGACGAGGCTTGGTTAATCATGATCCTGTCAGTCTGGTCACAAATGATTGTAAAAAACTCCGCCTAACGATTGATGGTTTCCTCAACACTACGAATTTACATTTTTCGATGAAATAAATTCTTCTAATATGACTGAGCTTTTATAAATCACCACGTTGATAGGGTCATTTGTTAGTTTTCTCACACGTCACATGTTGGTCACGTCACCTAGCATATGGTTTTAAAGTAGGAAACAATCCCTCTCTGTTACAAACGCGGGACTTTCTGCTTATTTGTGCAGACTGGACGTTCTAGCCGACTGAGCTAACTAGGCCACCTGTCAATTACAGAAATCCAGTTACTCAATAAATAGGAACCATATCGTGTGTGAACTAGAGAGTCTTCAAGATTAGTAGAAAGTCCCGGATTTACGCCAGTGTCGGGACAGAGACATGCCATAACTTAGCTATAGGCCAGCTTACGTGACCAACATACGGCGTGTAAGAAGCCTAATAGTCTTTACTTAAATCTCCTTGTCGTTTTTCAGAAAATTTAACGTAGTCTACTCTTCGGCTTTTAAAAATCGATGAATTATTTAAATGAAATTACTGCACCAAACTTAAATAGCGTCGCAAAGGCAGGCTCTTTACATTTCCTCTTCCATATGCAGTTTGGCTGAAGTTCAGTGCAAACATGTCTGTCTAGGTTAACTGGTCGCAACCAACTGAAAAGGTGACTGGTGACTGGGCCAAATAAAAGGGTGATCATTTACGGTATTGTTCAGAAAAATAATAACTTTATATGGAACACATTTGCTGAGCAATTTTCCACTAACGCTCATCGTATGGTTCAAGATTGTGGGTAAATTAAACGAAATTTTAAAAACAAGAAACGTATAATCTGAGCATCAAGACAAAAAATAAATCAACCGAACCACACCCTTAATGTTTCTCTTTTGTTAATCTACCCAGAATAACTCTAAATAAAAAGAATTCTTGAGAATGTGCGGCCATTGATCGAAATATAAAAGAAAATATCAAAATTACAATTTAGAAAAAAAAACTATATTTACCTTGAAAACGGTTATATTAGCCAGTTTACGGACAAATGGACCAATGTGTTCAATAATACAATTTCATTATAATTTGCATTTAGAAACTACGCTAGAAAAAACGCGTGAGGTTTAAACTTAGATGTAAAATACTTGAATCAGTATACACATGCATGCCTTTGTACCAGTGTATATGACTGGTAATTTTTCCTTAAAAAATAAAATTAAAGAACGGTGACCAAACTCCAATTTTGGGTGCCCGGGACTAGAATTAGATCACCGGATACGAGCGCGTGTAAGGAGCTCAGGGATGCGAGTGTGTAATCTTAGTGCAATGCTTAGTTTATGCTGATTCGGGATTGGGGTTCAGGGGATCTTAACTGAAATTTAGATACGCTGTCATGAAATCTCTTCTTGACCTGGACGCGAATTTCCCGAATAAATGTCATATTCACCGTTTTTTAAAAGATCGTGGCAATCACAAACATGGTTCCGATGTTTTTGTTGGTAAGGAATGTTGCGAGACCAATTTTGTAAGAGTACAGCCTCCTAAACAAATGGAAATGCACCTTTAGGTTTTTTCACACGTTGTGGTATGACTGTAAATT
>NMRA01000453.1:146934-171716 GCA_002633005.1 Phoronis australis | reverse complement strand
CAATGATCACTACATCTTTTCATCCACTTTCAGGTCAGTAGATCAAGATGTCACATTTCTAACTAAAACAAGAGAATGCGCGTTGCATCACGAGACGAAGCCGGCGAAGTGATAAGCGTTTGACATACAGTTCGTCAAAAATAGACACGAAAATGAAAATACTTTTATGTGGTATGAAGACTCACATTTTTTTTCGAAGAAATCTTAACAATAGCTGTCCAATATACTGGTATCACACTTTAAATTGTATAATTTTGAGTTGAATCTCTCATTCATTCGTAAACTTTTACCCAATGACCAGCTAAATAAATCACAAGCAATGCGTACATGCCCCACTTTTTTCGAATTCACAGTTTTATTTGGCCAACCCGTTTTCTTCTGGAGTCATGATGGTTTCGATGTTTTTGTTGGTAAGGAATGTTGCGAGACCAATTTTGTAAGAGTACAGCCTCCTAAACAAATGGAAATGCACCTTTAGGTTTTTTCACACGTTGTGGTATGACTGTAAATTTTTCCACACACAAACTTCAAGATCTCATTGCCGCCCTTCTCCGCCCCTTTTACCTTCATTTGTCCCACTTATCCAGTGACGCCCCTGCAAATTTGGTTTGACAAGTGAAGACACCAGGGTATAAACAGCTCGTGGCAACGAATTACATTGCCTGCAGATTCTATTATCACATGTATATGTTAGAACATTCTTGTATTCTCTCTATTAATAGCTGTTCAAGTGGATTTAATAATAAATAGTAGGGAAGTGTTAAAAGGTTAAACTCCCACGGTCTGCAAAAGAGGAAGCTACTGGTGTCTGAGTACAGTATCTTTGGTCTGCACTTGGAAGCATGCGAGCCAACATTGAGTCTCAGGACTACAGCTTTACGCTAACAGAAATCCATAGGTTTCCACAATGAAATTAATTTTGTGATCAGATAGGCAGATGTAGGGGTGGGTCGTTGAATTTTTCTCCTCCTAACTTTAAGCAGTTTTCTGGGGTGCTTTTGATTGAATGTGAATAGAAGTTTGGCATTTAGTCTCGAAAATCCTTCTTTTTGAAAGAAACAGTCAAAAACAGATTGACTAGGCCGTGGATCCAGTCCCCAACACAATCATATTGCCTTCTTCACTACAGTGCTAAAGCCATCGTTGGGCAGTAGCGTGCAGAGGTTTAGTGATGTCCGGGGCGATTTTTTACTGAATGCCCCTCTGCTCTATTCAAATTCACTGTGAACCCTAGTACTGAGTAAAAAAGGTGAAACATAAAATAGAAACTTTATTTAATATAGCTACAGCTGAACCAGTCACAATTTCTTAACGTTTATTCATAATGATTGGGTGCCCCCCCTCCCCCCCCCAATGTGGATGCCCTGCGTCGTCGCTCCCGTCGGCCGCCGCCCCGTTCTGCACACTACTGTCGGTGGGTCTACGAAAGTCACGTTCGGGAGCTTTCTTAGAATACGTCAGGTTCAAACTCAAACAATGCAAATATGCGTATACAAGTACGATTTTGAGAAATGTCCAAGGTTTATAGTACCGTAAACTCGCGGGTTAACCCCCATGCTCGGGTAATCACTCACCCCCACTTTTGCCAATTTTCGGTTTAAGCGCCCACTGCTTGGGTAATCGCCTACCATCCTGTCCCAGGGTTTCCCAGTTTAAACGCCCAGGGTGTTAACTCGCGAGTTTATGGGGTATCTGAGAAAACACATGGTTGACACCGGTGTAAAATTGCTCAAGGACTCAGTAGACCGGACAATTATTGGCCGTATTTGTCGCAACCATTTACCGGCCCAATGGTGTGCTTGGCCAGTACTGACAATGTTAAAAGTGGATCCTTAAGACAATAACGGGTCCAGTAATGGCCCAGTGCCGCCATAAATACTCAGTAGTCCTTTCTTCATACTCAGTAAGAATTTCTGTGAAACATCGTGAAGAACTCACAGATTCGGTGACTCCTTAAACCAAGTTTCATAAGAGAAAAGCGAAACTGGGAAACCGCGAGTCATGCAGGAGCTTGTACCTTGTAGCAAAATCGCAGCCAATGAATCTGGAATGTTGAATTATGGTTCTCGGACTGAATTCAGTTACTGTTCCATAAGCGAAGTTTTTTTGGCCTAAGTGCACTAAGCTAACTTCTGAGGTCTACGGAACGCAAACCTCGCATAAGTGACTTCCACCATACATTCTTTGGGCTTGTTGGACTTTACAGAACGGTAACTATGGGGGGAGTGGCCTAACTACGTTTATCGGAACTATCCATTGTTCAAAGGCATTGGAAATATATAAACTGGTGGGCGTTATGAACTCCGGATCTAGCACCACAAGGCTATTTCCGCCCCATACCGACGGTCAGGTGGCTTGTACTGCATACCCATCAAATGGTTCAATGCATGTTGTACTTGCAAAATCACTTTGCAGTGTATCATTTAACACTAGATAGACTAAATACTCCACCCACCCGCAGTAGCCTCATACTTGCACTGGCGGCCAACTTTGACAACTAAGTTGATTGAAATATCGGATGGTCGGAAACCCCAGGACTCCACTTAAGCTGAGGTCAATGACATCATGATTTCACGACAGTTTCGGTAAACTTTTGTCGTTGAACTTCCGAATTCCTCTTCTAGATTACACAATTTACAGAAATCGTGCCTTGTTGTCAATTTTCAGTAGACCTACTGTTCGCATTCCTGAACCCTAAGTAAATCATTACAGCACACGACTTTAATTCATTCTCTTATTTGCCAAATTTAGTTGTGACGTGGTAAACTCAAGCTGTGTCGTGAGAAGGTAACCTTCTTGGAGAATTGCCAAATATTTGTGAAAATACATGTTTTGGCAGCTAGCTCGCAGACCTAGAAATTCACCTGTCAATATCGCGTGTTGTTTTCAACGACCCCTTTTGGTTGAAATGCAAACAGTTTATGCTGAAGCCGAACACAGAAAACCATCCACTAATGGAAGTTCTGCTCTGCACTGCTAGTCAGTGGAACGTATTGCGAGGCGAGCAGTTGTCAAAAAACGCCATCCAAATAGACTTTCTTCCACGATAAAACGAAGCTCAGACTCAAACATTTCCTGAATTTTAACATACACGTGTTTATTGCCACTGTATTTTCAAAAGCATCAAATGTAGGATTTCAATGGAATTCGAAGAGATGTTTTTCTTTTTATAGTGATGGATTTTTAATGAGCATGTGCACTAGACTGGGGCTTATTGGACTCCCCGTCTGCTTTTTGTTGCTTCAGCATGGTCCAGTCAAACGTGTAATCATATTGAAAGTTGAGCGTGCGAAACAAAATGCGAAACAACTGTCGAAGGTACATGTAGTCTGGGGCTTCGTCAAATCGGAGATTACGACAGTAGTTAAGATACATCGCGAATTCCGCTGGAAAGCTTTTACAGAGGCTTTCTACCGGTGTAGACATCTTTTTCTCACTGATTTTCTCGTACTTTTGTTTTTTGGTTACAGCCTTCAGCCCTTGCCAAGGAAGATTGCCACGGTTAAAGTACATTAGTACGTATCCGATAGATTCCATGTCGTCACGGCGACTCTGTTCGATACCAAGGTGTGCGTTGATACTTGCGTAGCGAGCTGTCCCTGTCAAATTCTTATCCTCACGATACGGAATGTGGGTTCTCGTTCGAGTGTCTCTGTATTTTTTCGCTAGGCCAAAATCTATGATGTACAATTTATTACAGTGCCTACCTATTCCCATTAAGAAATTATCGGGCTTGATATCTCTGTGAATGAAGTTCTTGTTGTGAACATATTCCACACGGGTTATCATTTGGTCGGCAAGCATCAGTACAGTTTTGAGCGTGAATTTGCGTGAGCAGAAACAAAACAAATCTTCAAGACTTGGCCCGAGTAAATCGATAATTAAAATATTGTAATCCCTCTCTGTTCCAAACCACCGCACATGAGGAATACCAACGCCCCCTTGAAGAATTTTGTAAAGTTTACTTTCGTAAGTTAACTGAGGATGTCGCGCTTTGACTTGCTCCAGTTTTACTGCAACTTCCTCTCCATTTGTTACGTTCATTGCCAAGTATATGTCTCCGAATGATCCACTGCCTATTTTTCTGATCAGGCGATATTTGTTGCATCCCACCTTAAATTCGGACCTTTGCGAGCCCGACTGTTGTTGTTGCGGTTCGTCCATAGCCTTATCTCAACCTTTCTTTGCCTAACGCGAATTTATCGATTCATAAGGGTTAACTTACATTTTGAAATTATAATCTCGTCGTCATCTTTCCACTTTTTCCATAATAGCCTTACGTTTTCCATTGTTGACGTCATCAGATATAAGGGAAACTAATGTAAAACCCAATGCAGTTGCATTTAGGTGGTAATTAAAAGTTGATTGCTTGCATGAATCGTACCCGGAAATAGTTGAGAAGTAAAGGCATCGAGTTAACTGCAAAGGATGTAATGTTTTTAGATGGAAATTTATCATGTTACTGCTTCACACCGTTGACAGTACAAAGGTAGGGTGTTTCCAAGTAATGGGATATATCTTAAAGCCGTACTTCACCCAGTTTAGCTGGATAAAAAATTGAAAGTCGCATTAGGCGTTAACTCTCAAGAAACCGCTCTCGTCAAGTAGCATTGATTAGCGGGATAGGACTGTTTCCTTTACCAACTACAGCATTGAAGCCATTGGCGATTGAAGAAAACGCCTCAGAGTTTAATGGGGTTGGCTATCACTAAAACTGTAGTCGAAAATGGCTCATGTACGGATTGTCTGTGATTTGAGTTGGTAACGGAAATGGATTTCTATCACACTAAGGAATACAGCAAGACTGATTTGGAAAGAGTACTCTAGGTTTCTTAGGTCTGGAGTTTGCTCTGACACTCCTACTTCACATTTACTGAATAAAGGTTTAGCAATGTAATAAAGAAAAAGTAAACGAATGACTGAATGAATTAACCAATGGTTGAATGAATGACGAAATCACATCTGATTCAACGCGTAGACTCAAAAACTGCTATTCCGTTTACATTTTATTTGATAAACATACATAACAACAAAATACGTATGAGAGGACATTGGAAATTGAACTTTTGTTATCAAATTTTACATACAGCAATTAAAGATGATTTAACTGCCCAGAAATTGAATTAATATTACATCTGGGCAACAGGTAAACATTGCGGAATCATTAAACAGTAATGCCATATACCTCGATATAAACATGCATATGCAAAAAATTAAGTGTTTACATACACAAATACACCCACATACATACAAGTGCACTTTTAAATACTTTGTTCCGAGGATACGAACGGAATGTAATAAAGAGGGGGAGAGACCAGAACGGTTGAACCATGCTGAGCGCTATCTCAATAGAAACATTGGTTCATTTGAGCTCCAACTGTTTTTATTACTGGTCTCTCCCCGTTACATTGCATTTTGACGTGTACCTGTACAGTCTGTTCTGCACCTGTATCGCCTGCTTGAGTATGTGAACTGTTTCCTTGAGAATGGTGTGAAGTAATAAACCGAAACGTCGGATAAATATGTCGTTATTGCCAATTCACGACAAGCTCATGGTGTAATAAAATAAAATGGAATAGCTTAAAAAGCTAAATGGTTGTTGGTGAACATAGACTTCGGCAATGACAGATTGTCTTTTTATTTGCTGTTCGGTTACTGACAAAAGTCACTTTGTGCTGGCTTTACAGTACTCCACATGGGCGGCGCAGAACTGAAAAAAGTGGGGGTAGCCCCCCCCCAGCCCCCCTTCGGTGTACCGCCTATAGACCATGTGCAACGTAGCACTGAAAAAAAGTAGGGGGCTACAGCCCTCTCTCCAGCCCCCTATGGTGCGCCGCCCATGCTCCTCTTTCGATTTCTCCGCTGTCTGTATAAGCCAGAATGTCGCCAGTAAGTATCAAAATTGTTTCCTAAAACAGCAATAGGTAACGCTGTGAACAATAAACCGCTCACTACACAAAGCGTGCCTACAATATAACCACCAGGGGTCACTGGGTACATATCTCCATAGCCAACGGTAGTCATGGTAATGAAAGCCCACCACATTCCGTGAGCTGCACTTGGGAAATATGCCTCAGTTTTCACTTCCGTTATGTATATAAGAGAACCAAATAACACAGTGGCCATTCCCATAAGCGACAAAAGAACAACTATGACAGACAGGCTAGATTTAATGGTCAGAAACAGAACTTGAAGACCGGAAAGGTGGCGTCCAAATTTTAAGAGTCGGAAACTTATTAGTGTTCGATTTATTGCATCCGTTAACATGATCAAAATTTGAAAAGTCTCTGATTTAATAGCATTTACTTCTAATTGCTGGTTCATTACCATAACAGTAACGAAAATTAAAATTAATGTAATGTCGAAAATATTAAAAACACATTTCAAAAATCTTATTTTGAATGGGCACAGAAGAAATCTCGTTAAACAGTCAACTGCAATGCAAAAACGTCCTGTTGCGTAGGCTTTAAAAATACCCGGGTGAACCACAGTGGTCAATTTGTGTTGTAGCTTTGGACCTGCAAAGGATGTTGCATTGTGAAGGTGAATCGCAGACGAAAAGTAGCTGTCGTCGGGAGCCGGCAGACGTACGACGTCGGAGCTCTCTAATACCGTAGTTACGATACAAACGATCGTCGCCAACAAGTTAATCAGCATTGGAACCTGAAAATAAAAAGACAATGGAATTATTGATTATCACGCATCGTTGTTGTTAGCGTTACCACAGTAACGTCACGATCAGTAGTTGGTGTCAAAATCATCCACATTAACTATCTGATGATAGGTAAACGTCTGGTACATGCAAATATCCATGGTAACGGAGAGATGCACCATTTATTGGAAGATGTTGTGGAACTGATAGAAATGAGCTGTAGTACGAGACTGAGAGGAGAGATATGCACGCACGACAGATAATATTTAAAGCTACATTGGCCGCAGCTTCGTGTCAATTTCAGAATAAGGTGAAATAAGAATGAAGCGGTTTACTAACCAAAATAACAGCTACATGTATGAACTCTATTCCAACTACAGAATAACAATAAAAACTAGAAAGATTATTGTCACGGCGTGACAATAATGGACTCTGCGCGTGCGCATTACTGGAATTGCTTTGGGAAGTTACTGACAGCAACCCGTTTACCAATATGAAAAGGAATTCTTTAAAATTGTAGGAGAAATTACATGTTAATATTTTAATGACCTTTCCACTAATTGACCTCTTCCGGTGCATTATGAACCCTGATCAGGGAATAATTGTTAACTCGACTTAAAGTGTGGTTAATGCTAAGAATCACAGATGTTTTACTTTAAGCACTTCAGAATTAAAGATGAATGAATTAGTCAAACTTTTAGAAGAAAAATGCACCTAATGACCCCATGGGTGCACTAAATGACCTGAAAATTTAGAATTCAAACTCAATCGCATTTAGTAAACAGATATGTAATATTGAAGTCTCTAGCTCAAAATTTTAGTTTGCAATCAATGACCTTTGACCTATTTTTTCTGATTGGTTACGCCTATTGCGTAATAAAGTAGGGTGTTCAGTTGGCATGTTGACTTATACCAGTGTGCTGAAATTGAATAAAAATTCCTTGAAAAACGCGAGATATCACATTTTGAACGTTAGATGACCTTTGCACTAATTGACCCTTTCCGGTGCATTATAAGCATATTTAGGAGAATTATTGCAAAGCCCACGAAAAATGTGTTTAATGCTCAGAATCACAGTTGTCAACGGTTGACACATCTCTATACTTGGAGAATGAAAAGGTCAAATTTTCAGAAGAAAAATGCACCTACTGATCCCATGTTTGCACTAAAGGACCTGAGACTTTGGATTCCAAATTGAATTACCTGTGCCAAATCAGACCTGCGAATTTGAAGTGTCTAGCTCAAAATTTTAGTTTGCACCTAATGACCTTTGACCTGTTTAACCTGATTGGATAACCCAATTAGAAAAGTATTTTTTAAATTGCCTTATTGACTTGTACCTGTGTACCGAATTTGAAAAGAATAGCTTTTAAAATAAAGAAGGAGTAGCATTTTGAAAATTAGATGACCTTTGCACCAAATGACCCCTTCCGGTGCATTATGGAATATGATTATATAACAAATCAAAATTTATGTACTGTCGAAACTCATATGCTGAATTTAAAGACTGTACCTGCACCAATATGGAGTTATTAAGCCTCAAAGTTGGTCGGAAGAAGAATAAGAAGAATAAGAATAAGAATAAGAATAAAATTGAAGAAAACCCAGGAACAACAGTACTCTGCGCGTGCAAGCGCAGAGTAACAAGAAGAATAAGAAGAATAAGAATAAAATTGAAGAAAACCCAGGAACGACAGTACTATGTGCTTACACGCGCAGAGTAATAAAATTGAAGAAAACCCAGGAACAACAGTACTCTGCGCTTACACGCGCAGAGTAACAAGAAGTGGGCAAGCAAAATTAAATCAAAATAATAGACACTCGTCATTGTGATAGTGAAATAGGATGGCCCAAAGTAATCATAGTTACATTACCGAAGCAACATTTGAAAGTGTGTTTGATGATAACGTACTGTACGCCTGCTGCCGGCATGTACGATAACACGAATTTGATTACCAAGATGAGTTTGGTTCGTCNGGTGCATTATGGAATATGATTATATAACAAATCAAAATTTATGTACTGTCGAAACTCATATGCTGAATTTAAAGACTGTACCTGCACCAATATGGAGTTATTAAGCCTCAAAGTTGGTCGGAAGAAGAATAAGAAGAATAAGAATAAGAATAAGAATAAAATTGAAGAAAACCCAGGAACAACAGTACTCTGCGCTTACACGCGCAGAGTAACAAGAAGTGGGCAAGCAAAATTAAATCAAAATAATAGACACTCGTCATTGTGATAGTGAAATAGGATGGCCAAGTAATCATAGTTATATTACCGAAGCAACATTTGAAAGTGTGTTTGATGATAACGTACTGTACGCCTGCTGCCGGCATGTACGATAACACGAATTTGATTACCAAGATGAGTTTGGTTCGTCGCATACCATATCTCAATAGGCTTGCCAGTTTCTGTCAACGCTAACTTCAGATCATCAGCAGGAGGGAACAGAGGGTAGGGAAGTTCCAAACTGTGAAAATGGCAAAATCAAGCCCAGTTTGCTGCTTCAGTGCAAGCGCATGTTATGGTGTACCCACATATCACGGTGGTGTCGCGTGCTGTCATGTTTTTTACACGAAAGCACAGTCACGCCGCACCTTTTAAAAAGGACACAATTCTACGGCCCAAAAACACATTTTGAGAGTTCATGTTTGTTTAGGATAGACTTGTTGCATTTATTAGCCTTTACGAGAGCTCTAAAATGGCAAAAGTGTTGTAATGATGTGAAACCTTGTCAGTTTTTTCGAAAAGACCCGATGGAGGTGGCACTGCATAACAAGTGCCCGCGTGATAAAAGCCAAAGGCTAATCTCCTATGTGTATGTAAACAGAGGTGATGAGCTGGAGCACGTTGGATGATACCGAACGCTGGTCAGGACTGCCGAGCGAGACGAGTTCGACATTTCCTCAAGACAGGATGCCTATCTTGCTCGTGTAGCCGAGTGAGTGCAGAAATAGTTGTACAATAATCCTAACTTTCAATTAGTTTTAAGCGTAAACGTAAGATTGTTCTTAAAAAGCGTTTGATGTTTTCAGCCTTTGACTAATCAATCGGTTGAATCTCCAGTGGCTAAATATCAAACATTTTCGAAAGATTCGGCGCTATAATTCTACAAAACTTGCATTCCTAAATTGGCAAATCCGCTCAGAAAATCCGATAACCTGACCATGATAACACATGCTTTTTCGTGACAATTACAGTGTACCTGCCGTGAGTGCTGTGTCGGATATCATGCCTAAGTCTGAAATTACACACCGGGCAAAGTGAGCTTGCAAGTGAGGGGGATACCTGAAGGTCACATGATCTGGTTCGACTTTTCATTTTATTCGTGCCTCCATTCATGTCACCGATTACGTCACTGGAACTGGTAGCATAATATCAGTCTATTTAAAATTTCCCTTAAGACTGCGCATTAAAGAGACTTATGCTCATATAATATACGGTATAAACCTATCCTAATCGATTTTTAGTGTTCTGTTACGGATTAATTTTTGAAATTTCTGATCAACTCGTGTATTTAATTGAGATATTATAGGTTTCAGTAATAATCTGTTAATTGCAGAGTTACCGAGAGTGTACGTAAATTACCTTGGCCCCAGCAGAAAATGTGGGGTCCTCAAAAAATCTCCACAGGTTGAGCCGCGCCTGGCTGCAGTTGACTGGCTCTGGATAGGAAAAGGAAAATGAGGAGAACTTGTCAATGATTTGCTCACTTTTTTTAAACTCGTCGATACGGACAATGCAACAGGATTCGATGTATTTCTCATCAATTTCCCAAAAGCGCAACTCTTCTTTAAAAGCTGCCGGACACACGTGCAAAGGCATATGGAGAAATCCGGTGCGATAGAAATCCAAAATCGACGTGAAGACATCCGAATTTCTGTCAAAGAACAATTCCCTGTTGTCAGTATTCCCATCTTCCGCAACCAATCGTGACAGTTTTGTGTTCGGTACCGTGAGTAATGTTTGCCGTGCGGTGGTGAAGCGCGTTCCGCCAATATCCACAAGAACTCTGCTCATGATGTTTCCTGATCCGGTTCCGGATTTGGACGAAAAACCTGCCTCCCGGTCAGTAACGCTAGGACCTCGCTAAAAAGCAAGACTTCGCGAGATTACGTGAGATATTGCCTTGTATTTTAAATAAGAACACGTGACTTTGACTAGATTTTAGCTAGGTACTAGCGTAGGTCCTAGCGTCTACTGAACGCACGCCTTCTTACGCCTGCAACGGCAAAGACAGCAATGTTAGTAATCGTTGTAAAATACTCGTTCAGTGAAGGGTATACATACACTGTAATACAAAATGCAAATATATTTAACGCTGTTCTTCATTAAAACGGTTCGTCAAAGTTAAAACTGCGGACAAGTAGGGTTTCTAGGTTTCTAAAGAATTGATGCTTTGTCATTCCTCATTGGGAGTTGCTCCCGGCATAAAATGACACGCCGTGACAATTTGTTAACTTGATCTCAACCAGGGGAACGAACTGTAAGATCTGTCGAAGCTCTTGAATAATCTTCAGGAGCAATTCGATTCTAAACTACAAATTGAAAGCACTTTTAAATTGTTAATGACAAGAAACTTAATTAAAAGTTGATTTTGTGATGGAAGGCTGGTATATATCCGCTTGAATATATTGACTATCATGGATACAGTTAGTGTAGTACATGTATTCAATGTTCCACCCCTTACCCCGCGAGCACTGAACATTAATTTCGAGTAACACATGAATGAATTCACTGGTGCTCTGTTGTGTATTTTCGGAAATCAAAGAAATGTTTTCGGTCAGCTACCAACTATGTGGAACTATTTCCTTATAAGAACTGGTTTCGCTTAATATAAGTTCTAAAACTTGTTTTTTGTCACATAATTACAATCCTAACAGAACCTTACCTTGTGTCACGGTGTAGCACAAATTACTTATCAACTGTCACCCTCTAATAATTAATGTCACGTTATTCGAATTCAGTGTAGATCTCTCCGTTGTGATCGTGACGCAACCATCCTTCGTGGCACTGATGTAATAGTTATTTTCCGACGCAACAACATCATGATGAAATAGGCCTTGTCGATAGATGGCGATAGGGTAGATGTAGGCGCTGCACAGCTGGTTAGAATACCCAGAACAGTAACATTTAGTTCAGTGAGGTGTTACGTAATCACTCCACAGAGCCAGAGAACACAGACACTTGCTTAGCGGCTTTGGTTTTAGACTTGATTTTACTTGATTTTGAACTCCCTAGAAAACAGCCTAAAGCGATTAAAATGTGATCTTACACAAGTTCATAAATAAATAAATTACCCAAGAATGTGTAGGAGTGATCACATTCCAGTTTGGCGCAGTAAATCAGTTCCCAGAAAGATTTTGTGGAAGGTGGTCTGTCTGGAGGTTCAGCAAGTGAGGTTAATTAGACAAATAATTTAACACTTTTGGAAGTTTATTTTGCGCTGGATAACGGAATTTTCCGTAGATAAGCCCCCCATGACACGCCCATGAGCGTTTATTCAGAAAATTATACCGAGTAAACGCCAATGGGCATTTATTTGTTGTTACAACTTATGGTGCAAAGAGTACTGATAGTATGGAGTTTATTCCGAGAATTTCATCTTAAAACCCATTCAGCGTCAACTTTTAGTCACAAATTCAGTTTTGTGGAGCATATATTATTTATAAAACGAAAAATGAGTTGCGGAACCCAGAAAGACTGTTTCGTTTACAAAAATACATATCGTGCTTCATGTTGGCATTTACATTGTTGAGACAGTAATGCTAGCTATTACAGTTCCACTTCATTAGCTCAAATCTACTTCAATACAAAGGGAGTGTAGGTACGTTTTGTGCATGTATTTAACACACACGCTTCGAATTCTTAAGTTTCTTTCATTTTTTCAGCAGACTATTAAATACTTCACCCAGACTGTTCAGGTGGCGGATCACATCCTATATGTATGAACTTGCGCGTTAGGTCACAAGTTTTCAGCAGTAAAAGAATCAGTTTTAAATGTAACGATTTAAGTGAAAAGAGATAACAAAGACAAAAACGGTAATTGTGTGTTGAGCTTGTAACATTTCCTAAAAATAGTTACCAAGGAATTGGCGCCTGAGTTGCTGACGATATAATATTTAGCAATCGAAAACTGAGACAGAAATGTCATATAATAATTAAAAGTTTTGTTCCAGATGTTACGTATGAGACCTGGTTGCGTGTTGAGCGTTATTAATTCTGAGACCTGGTTGCGTGTTGAGCGTTATTAATTCTCCTGTAGTTGTACTACTTTAAAATATATTTGGAAAGTTTGACAATCGAATCAGCTAACGACGTAGAGTCGACATTGACCTACCTTTAAAACTTTCCATGCCAGAGGACACTGTTAAAGTAGTGCGGGAGGTGAATGCGGAAAGCATTATTACATGGCCGTATTTCCCTCGACAGATTCAACGCGTATGGGATAAAAACGTACCTCGACTGGCGTAGATGAGGTAATATCCTACTCGACAATATTCCACGTATCCATGTGAGAATTTCTCGCTTAGACTGGTCACTGCTGATTCCCTTAGCCCCACACAACTTTTACGATGCCTATTCAACAAGCCCTTTGTATTGAAGTAGATCTGAGCTAATGGAGTGGAAAGGTAATATCCAGCATTACTGTCTCAACAATGCTTATTGTTAGAACCCCCTATTTGGTTTCCTCTGACATTTGCAGAGTTACAGCCTGCAACTCTGGAGAGTAGTTTTAACTTGGTACATTATAAATATTACAAAATGACTAAAAATGTTAACTTGTGTTTATTTTCAAAAAGGGCCACTTCCAATAGAACGATATGTTTCATATTGGTTTTCTTTATTTAATTTTTAATGCTTCTGCCAACTTGTTTTTTTACCGGGAACTGGTTGATAACTTTTTATCTAAGTTTTAAACTTGAAGTACCAAAACAGTGGTAGATTTTGATCGCCAGCGAATTCAAAAACTTAATTAATTAAGTTCATTGTGAGCCCACCCCTGAACTTTCCACATTACAGGTACGCTAAACATTTCATTAAAGTTTAATCTTCATTAGAACTCAAATCATAAAATATATACAAAAGTTCAAATATGGTGATAACCACACTGAAGACAGCCTCAACAATGGTTGTTGTTAGTACCCCCAATTTGGTTTTCTCTGACATTTGCATAGTTATAGCTTGCAACTCTCGAGAGTAGTTTTAACTTGGTACATTATAATTATTACAAAATGACTAAAAAGATTAACTTGTGTTTATCTTGGCCACTTCCCGATATGTTTCATATTGGTTTTTGTTATTTATTTTTTAATGCCCCTTGTTTGCAAATATGATGATAATCAAACTGAAAGTTTGGAATCTCTGGACAATTTCGGTGGCACTGACTATATAACTGTTCTAACTGTTTGCCATTAATAAAAAATGAAAAGTGGGCACAAGTTAAGTACAACTGTTTCCTGGTCAAAAACCTGGTCAAACGAGGTTGAAAGAATATAAAAAATGAATCCATGTGATATTGTTAACTCTGATCAGCGTTTGTATGTCCACCGAGTATATCAATACGCGTGGTAGTTTATCTCCAATCGTACCCAATGGTTGGAGTTTTTAGATTATTAGTTTATCGATTTTTAAAAATCGAAAACCGTACTTAGTTGCTTTTTTCCAACAGAATACCGCCGTGGTGTTGTTTTTAACGAAAATTAGTGGTTAATGCATTCTGAAAATTCGCCATTTTGTACAGTCAGAGATGTTTAATACAGTTTATGGTCGGGTAATTACACTTAGTTGGGTCTTGCTGGCATCGGCAATGCGGTCATCACAACTGTACCTGACTCCGGCGCAGCGGGACGAGCGGTGAAAACTCACGCATATCTTTAGAAATGCGTGAATTCCTTCTAAGCGTATTATTCGCGGTATGTCACCTCGACTTCCGTTCTCGGTCGCCTTTGGTCTCGGTCGATACGCGGAATAATGTCTCGTGGGATATTACTTCATCTACATGTACGCCACTCTCGGTACGTTTTACGTATTTGTTTACAAAGTTCCCGCGTTTTAAGTTCCGTTGCCGACTTTCTGTAAAAATCCAAATTTTACATGAATTAAATTGACACATATGTTGAGCAGTGGAGGGCGTTGTAAACAACAGCATTAGCCAATAAGAAAGCCTCAAACTACACAACGACACCCGAATCTTGCCGCATTTACTACCCACAATGCCGTAAACATACGTCAGGCACATTTGCAGCCTCGTTTTCGTGCCATTGAAGTTCCACATGTTATCTCTTGTTGTCTGATTCTCTACAAGTTTTTCCCAGGTTTCATTACTCTATTCGTCCTTCCAGTCAGCGAAGTATTACTGCTGTGCCGCCGTGGGCTGCAACTCCGATGTGAGAAAGTTTTATAAACTGGACAGATACCCGTGGACGTCAATGGTGATGTGCAGTTCTTCGCCTTCTCAACACCACTGAGAGACACAAAAATGTGCCTGATTTCCAAAACGAGGCCACGCGCTTTCTTATCTCCGGAAAGATCGCATTGTAATCCGAAACGGCCCTAACTTATTGAAATATCCATAAAGGACATCACGTCCCCTGCATTTCCCACTGTGGCTGCAAGGTCGGTGGCTGTGACTGACAATGCGGTAGAAATTCATGATGCCAAAAAACTAAAATAAGTTAGTGAACTTAACCAAATCAAACAGTGGGATGGGTGACAGTGGCTTCTCTGTTTTTAAAGAACGACTATTTGTATTTCTATTCACCAAATCTGAGTCAGGATCAAGCGGAAGTCACTTTCTCGCTCTCTTTGACTCCAGAGAACGCCACTTTGAAAAGTCCTCTATGACATAGCTTTTGCAAGAGAGCAAATTTCGCATTTGTGATTTCTGTAATAATTCTAATCATTTCAATATAATATATGGTAATTTATATCAGTATCTGACCATCGTAATAAATTTTGGTTGTTTAATATGACTTCGACAGAGTGTGTGACAAGTACGACAAACGTTTTATCTTCAAATGAAATCAACGATCTCTTGGAGACAGCGACTGCAGGAAACTTTATATTATTTAGAGGCAGGAGAAATCCTGGATTAAACTTTTATAATTTTACAAACGCACTGGTGTTCAACCAAACCTGTTTACATTCACAAAAATGGCAGACTGCAGATGTTTGCGATTGAATGTTCCATTTTGTTCTAGTAGAGAGTATCCTTCAAACATCATTCAATCTAGTTCATATCCATTTAGACCACTCTAACTTATCGCCAAGTAGCAACCAATTGAGAACACCATCAATGTTCAGCACATTTCGGGAAGTTGCTTAAGAAGTTCTACTTCGACGGACGCCATACATTTTCAGTAGCTCGACCCTCAACAATAGCTAAAGCGTTCTCCATGACAAGTCTAACCATGCGAGCACGGGTTTGCACAGTTTTGCTGGCCGCGTGAGGCGTTACAATCACATTTGGCAGCTTCAGAAGAGGGTGGTCTTTCGGTAAAGGTTCTGGGTCAGTCACATCGAGACCCGCGGCAAGAAGCTTCCTGTTCTCCAGTGCAGATACGAGGTCGTCTGTTTTGATGACTGGTCCTGCAAAAGAAACAAATTATTGCTTTCCCAGTCCATTAAAGCACCGATAGATGGACGAAACCTTTTTGCCTGCCTCCATGAACCGTTTTTTCCAAAAATGTAGAGAAGCCACATGTGGCCAATTTTAGTGAAGCGGCGTCTTCTGACTTCGGGGTTTCTAATTCGACCTTCAAATTTCCAAATTCTAGTACACGGTTTTTAGGTGACCATACAGGCTGTATGTACATGTATGATGTCCTTTATCTGCTGGTAGACGTGCTCATTGCTTTAAAACCTTCTTTGCTTTATTACGAAGCAGGATTTGCAACACATAATTATGTACATGCGCACACAATCACGACTCAGACAGGTAGGAGATCTCTTGCAAGTTATTTCTATATTTTTTACCAAATCAGGTTAAACATTGTAGGAGTTTGTATAAAATATATTATTCCTGGACATAACACGAGTGAATAACCCTGCTTTAACACCTACCTCTTGCGACGTTCACCACAACAGCTGTGGGTTTCATACACTCAAACTCGTCTTTTCCAATTTTGTACCGAGTACTCTCTGTCAGAGGGCACGTGATTACGAGAAAATCAACCTCCCTCAGCATTTGGTAGAGATCTTTACAATAGGTGGCGCCAACAGCTTTTTCGTCCTCAATTGATCTGCAAACAGCTCATTTTTCACTATCAGGAATATTTTCAAAACACATATTATTTGGAACTGTTGACAAGATAAACAGAAAACAGATGAGAACAAAGTTTTCAGTAATGAAACATTTGACAGTTTCAAGCTATAATGTTCGTCTGCTTACGGCATGTTCATACCCTAAAATCACTCAGTAAAGCGCGACTGCGGCGATTGAGTCCACAACGGGCCAGTGTTGGCTCACATTGAAAGTAGGAAAATTTTCCTTTCAAACTACAAACGATTCCAGGGGCGGATTCAGGATTTTGATTTAGGGTGGGCCAGGGCACAGCAATAACCAGAATTTTGGTACATGCGCGCGCCCAGCCTAAAATGTAGGGATGCAGGGATCTCGAATTTTTTTACCTTATTCCTAAAAAATAGTAAAGGAGTTTGTTCAAGGCCTATGCATTGTGCATTGTCCTCCTGGGTTCGCACAAGTGCTAGTCAGCAATTCGCACCCCGAACTGCCAAATGGTATCTGGGAGAATTTTAGGGGGGGCATGGCCCCCTTGCCCCCCCCCCCTCTAAATCCGCCACTGGATTCACAATTCCACAAGAAGATCTTCAAAAAACGAAGAAACGAAGTGTGGGGAAATAACAAAAACTATGTTCCAGCAGTGGAATCGAAATTCTAGTACGATGAAGTGTTGATCCCAGCTGAAGGTTATAAGGCGTGACACTCTGATAATCTGTGAACTCAATAAGCTAGAATGTACTGCACCAGTCTATCACTAAGTATTGTGAGTGCAAGAGTCGTCAGCAATAACCTCTCTCACGTCAAATTCCCGAAAGAAAGACTGAGAAAAAACGAGAATACTGTTTTATCAAATAAAATCTACTACGTGAAATATCTGGCAATGGAGTAAGTCTACAACTACCAGGAGTGCTGCACGTGATTGATTCGGAATAATTATTTCCCGCCCAGTGTGAAACTAAACCGCTATTGCGATTCCTTGCTATAGAAACTGTTCGCGGCATAAGTGCGCCACCCCACCTTCTAGTTCTGTTGTGGTACAATATCTTCATATCAAATCCCTTCGCACGCTGCGCTACCTTGTAGCCAATATTTCCCATGCCGAAGATTCCCAGAACACCGAAACTGACGTCACGATGGACAGTGGGATTATCATGGACCTCAACAATTGGTGTTGGGCCCATTGCGTTCTCCATGCCTAAAACAAGACGTTATACATTTTGGCACTACATGTGTAGACTTCATTAACTGTATCTGATGTTCATGTTTTGGAAACCCCCTGGATTCTAAAGCAACATTTTTCCTAGCTTTTATGGACTGTTTTACAAAAAACCATCACTTCGAATATCTCAGTAAGATGATTAAAACACACGTGCAGTACCGTGGAAGGGGATATTGTCGCCGCTATGAACAAACACCTTCAGACACTTCGATTTAACTAAGGTATGAACCGTTCATACCAGCTTCGGTAGCTAATGGCATCGACGCAATCGCAAGTTAACGCTGATGCATAAGGTGTCGTTCGATGCAGACTGAGAAATAGCGGGTTTTTCGTCTCGTGAGCGCTTAGATTTTTAATGTGACAATTTTTGTGACATCTTTCGATTGCTGATGAAACTCGTGTTGTTTTGTAGACTGATGAAAACAAAGGTACGCCAATTTCACGTCGGTGCTTTTGGGGGATACCGGTATATCAAATCAAACGTCAGAACTGAATACCATTTTTTGTATTTCAATTAGGGAGAAATCTGTATTATAAAAACCCTTCACAGCTCAGAATCCAGAATTCTACATTGTGTCGCCGTGAAGGCTACTTGGCGGTTTGCAGATTTGGAGACGCCAAGACTAACGTTTGAGTGACCGCTGGAACTTCGAACTCCTCAATAATGAAAACCCTTGTCACAATAAGCAAAATGTTAATAATCGAGCCACTTTTACAGCCAGCAATTCCGTCTCTGGATTACGTACAGCAAGGACGTTTGATTACAAGTTTGAGGGCCGATTTATAAAATAATGTTACTTGATTAAATAAAATGAATTAGAATTCCACGAAAATTATCAAAAATCTTTTCTTTTCAGGACATCATTGCTATACTTCATTGATATCAACAATTGACATTGACTTTCAGCATCATATTGACCTTGACTAAACTGGGTTTGTTTGGTTTAAGCTAGGGATATGACGACCTCAGAGATAAGACAGTTGTCACGGCACCGTTGACGAAATACATGTACACGAAGCCACGTACAGATTCTGACGCCCACGTGCCTGTGTATGTAGGTGAAGCTGTCCCTATATCCAGAATTTGACGCAAACACCTAAACTTAAGTTGTAATTCACTAGAGTAAAACCGAGGCGCAAATTTTTAAAAATGTGTGCGCGACTTATCTGTTACAAACTGGCAGACGTCAGCGTATTAAGTTCAACATTAAGTATGAAAAGTACCATGAATGGACTAAATACACACAAAACACTTGAAGTTATGCGCTTGTAGGTGAAGCGTAGTGCGCCTAAATGCGAAACATTTAAACAAATTTTCTCTGAAAAAAACACTTGTTTTCGGAAGAAGGCGGACAGTCCTAAATAAGCGCATGTGCGGTACAAAGACTGTTTTCAAACAATACAAAATGCTAGCTACAGAATGGGTTTTGCACTATTACTATTGTCGTAAATTAAAATTGTACTGCGGCTGTACTGCTACTGCTTTTCATCAGTCACTCTGCCTCATAATTGTAAATGTATACTTTCTCCGTTTCTATTTTCGCACCACCGGTAGCAGTCTGATCGCATTATTGTTATACATCGGCTATAGGTCACGGTACCCAGTCATTCTAGAAACACAAACAAACAGACAAGCAAACACACACACGCACGCGCACCCACAAGCGCTCACGCCAACAACATCACTCCAGCTAGCATACTAAACTCATTGTCCTCTCAAAACTGGTCAACTCGGTAGAATGTGAAGACAAGAGCAACGCAGAGCGTTGAAATGCGCCCACAATTGCACCGCATACGGTATCCTTCTAGGGTTGTTTATTGGTACCATAAAGTGGCCAGTAGAGGGCATATATGTAGTATGTTGTACTTTGCAAAATGGAAAGGTATGGTCATTGTCTCCTCAATAGGCTAAGGGCAAAATGTGAGTGATCTTCATAATACAAGCACATCCTATACATCAGTTGCTTAAAGCACCACAGAAATATAGAATTAAAACAAATTTACCAACATACGAGATTAGCACAGCATTAGAATGCCAGAAACAAATTTCTACTTGGAACTTTTCCTTCATAGTCAGGAGTAACACAAAGTATACACCTGAAGACCTATGAAAATACAGAGGTCAATGTAAAATACTAAAATTGCCACTAGAGGCATACCGGTAGTCAGAATCATCCTAAAGTCGTCATCGTCCGTTGTAAACATCACATCAATACACTTGCTAAATTTAGTAAAGATCCTGCAAACGGTCTGGGAGATACAGCCATGGAGGAAAAATTGCCACTAGGAGGCGCCACAGTAATCAAAGTCATGGGAAATTCAGCGTCAACCGTCCTCTTCATAGTAAGAACATACATGCCAATTTTCACAATCATACTTATAGCGGTTTGGTTGATAGAGGGGTGGACGCCAAAAAACAGACTCAAAAACAGTAAAAATGGCCACTGGGTGTCGCAAACTAGGTCGAATCCATCCGAAAACGGGAGGATAGCGTCATCGCACTAATAGGTGCCTACATACTAAATTTCATGAAAATCCGTGAAGGACTTGTGAAGATACAGAGGTAAACATAAAAAAATAAAATTGCCACTAGGGGGCACACTGGTAAGCGGATCCGTCCAAAATTCGTCATCGGCTGTTGTTAACATAATATAAATACACTTATTAAATTTCGTAAAGATCCTGCGAACGGTTTAGGAGATACAGCCATAGGCGCAAAAAAAAACAAAACTGCCACTAGGAGGCGCCACAGTAGTCCAAATCGTCTGAAAATCGTTGTCAGCTGTCTTCCTTATAGTAAGCACATACACGCCAATTTTCACAATCATCCTTTGAGCGGTTTGGTTGATAGAGGAGTGGACGCAAAAATACAGACTCGAAAACAGTAAAAATGGCCACTAGGTGGCGCAAACTATGTCGAATCCATCTGAAAACGGGAGGATAGCGTCATCTCACTAATAGGTGCCTACATACCAAATTTCATGAAAATTCGTTCAGGACTTTTGAAGATACAAAGGTAAGCGTAAAAAACTAAAATTGCCACTAGGGGGCACACCGGTAGTCGGATCCATCCGAATGTTCGCACATGCCGTCCCATTCATAAATGGAACATATGTACCAAATTTCATGAACGTATGTCAAAGGGTTTTGGAGATAAAGCAGCGGACGCCGGACGCCGGACACCGGACGCCGGACGCCTGACGGCCGCCGCCCGGACGGACATATAAATATGTGGGCGCATAAAAACAAACCTCCGCGTAAATCGCGAGCTGTTGCAAGCATCAGGCAAAGAGCCATGTCGGCAGTTGCTTCGTATAACACGCCGGGAGTTTTCAGATTGGTAGCCAGGATACCCCTCTTCTGCAACTCAGGGTAAAACTTAAGGAAATGGTCCATGCCGACACCGAAGTTTGAAATTACCTGCAACAAATAAAACTCGGCAATGCCATAGTTGGCGAGAAGATGAACAGACAGGACCTTATCGATAAGTCTTCACATTCAGAGAAATATCTACAAAAGTATTGATTTTAGTTCAGTAATAGCTCCTCGTACAAAAAGTGGAAATTTTTCAAAATAATATGTATTAGTCTTTTGGAGAACACTACATATCTCATAGTATCTGAAAGTTTCATAAGCAGCCATTTCCGAGACATGATGTTCCGAATTTAGTCAAATTTTGATTTCGATAGAATCCTACATTACCTTTAAGTTATTTCACAGAGCCGATGCAAAATTACCTTATTAATCGTAATTCACTAAACAAGAACTCGTGAAATACTCAAAAATCTGGACCTTATGAGTGACATTACAGTTAAATTGCGGTTTTAAAGAAAACATCACAACTGATACACCTAAATCAAGTGTGTACATAAAAAACCCTAGTAATTCGAAATATTACGCAACCTTTATTTGATAGTGAAATCAACAAATAATAAAAACTGTGCCTTGTTTCATTAGGGAAATGCCAATGCTGTGGGGGTTTCCCAGGGATTAATGTGTCGCCCTAAAAATGAGGGCGAAAGGTCTGTGTTAATACCGAGAATTTGCACTAACAGAGAACCAAAATGACATGTTGAATATTGTCCAAGGTGACGGCAAAATCAAATTACAGAACGATTGCTTTCGTTGTGGTCACCGTGAGAGGAGTCGGCCCAGTAGCCAGACCTCAGTTGTCGGTGGCCGGCACCGGGTGTTCGTCAACGGTGAAATAACCATACTCGTTTACATACAAATAGTCTCGAAAAACGAGACTTTCGCGAGATTGTAATGGTAGCTGGTTCTTAGATGGTTTGCAGCACACTGGAGGACCCGGGGTTGTTTGTAAATTAGTGCTCCATTTGCATATTCACTATCAAGACTATGCATTTTAACTATCACTATATCTTGTTCCGAGTTCAGTCAACTGAATCTGAACGGCACACTCCACTAAATTAGCCTAGCTTCGAGTTGGATAATAGGCAACCTAATTTGCATGGCAGAAGTTGGCCTACCTTCAAGTTGGGTAATAAATCCAGATGGTTTTCAATACGAGGCACATCTTTCCGCTTGTTATGTGGACGGTACGCTGCAGCTACAACCCGCACGCCAATTTCAGGATTCGCGATGACATCTTTCAGCCAAACCACGTCGAACTGCTCTTCAAAAATGTCGACAGCTGACTGCTGCCATCCTTTGTTCGGTTCGTCTTCCTCTGAGCAGTGCAACACTATTGCCGGCCTCGACATGTTATCTTCGTCACTTGCTAATGTCACGTGTTCTTGTAATGAGCCGGATTCCAGACTTCGTGGTGGTCGAACGGCCAGTCCAAGTAAAAACGTACTCGTGTCCTCTTGGTCAGTCACTTGACTACTGTAACTAATAAATGCATAAAATCACTGGCTACGTCACTTACTGATAAAACTTCGGGGTCAGACGCCTATATGTGGTATATCACTGTAATCTTTCAGTGTCCTTCGGGGGAACTCCCCTCGTAATTGGCTGTAGGTGTCATCGGACGTACGTTTGAAAACGCAGTGATACAGCCCAGGTCCACTGGAACGTTTCGCACTGCGTACTAAAACTGACAAAATGTATTACTACCTCCAGATTTCTAACTATGGCTTAATCTCCTTACATATTCGAATTGCTTCTCTGAGGAACAAATTGCCTGAATCAATCAGAGGTTGCAATCCAGGCCCGTAGCCGCCGGGGGGTGGGGGGTTCAGGCGGTTCGATCGATCAAACGTGCAGACGATTAGAGGAGGCTTTATGTTATTCCTGGGCATCGAACGCGCGTGGTGGCTACACCATACGGAAACAAGAGAGTCCAGAAATAAATGTCTATACTTAACTAAGCTAGCGAGAGACCTCCCGACAGTAGTGCGGTATGAATGACTTAAAATCGACCAAGAAACAAAGCAGCTGAAAATAAGTGTTATCTGCTATTTTGGTCTACTTGCTAGCATAGGTACGCTAAAGAGCAGGCATTTTCAAATTCGAATTGAACGGTGATCGTCAAATATGCTGTTCATTCAGAGTCCACTTTGATTGCGGATTGGTAGATTGACATGCGGGCATGTTGACGTGCACACGTGTATATTTCGCTTCTCAATTCAGAACACGCCAACGGTAAGTTCACCACAGGCAGTCCTCCGTCGTTGCTCAAAAACAAACAGTGAACTACTCGTTTTCTTGCACTGCCAGCGAGAAATCCCCAACGGGTGTGTTCACGTTGAGGGAAAAGTAGGTCTACATCAAATAAAAACGTCAATGGTCCATGAAGAAAGTCTGCTTTCAGTGTGAATGGTGCATAGACTCGCAGACTTAATGCAAGCAACAAACTTGATGGAAAAGATTTCCAAGGTTAGGCCTACATGTTACTATTCCGAATATTCACTACTCCGAAAGTTCACTACTCCAAAGGTCGAAAGTTCGCTACCTTCGAAAGATCACTACCCTCGAATGTCCATAATTCTTAAACCAGAACTCTCGACAGTTCATTACTCTGATTGTCTACTGATGAGACGGAACTGACATGAATAAAGTATTGTATTTGTGTCCATTTAGTAACCATAAAAAGGGTTTCCAAGAGTTGTATGGTTCTTAAAACATTGGTTACATTGTTTACAAATGAGCTCAGTTCCAATCACTGCCAATCGGTATTATTGAATATAACTAACGACTCATTCTCAGGCAGGGACAACATCTGCGGCGCTGGACACTCAGGGCTACGGCCACCTAAAGCGGAAGACCGAATGAGACTCTCTGATTTCGTGAAGCCTACTAAACACATTAAGTTTCGACTCGTCCGTGCGCTTGGTTCCGGAAGGTGAGGTTGAGGTGCAGCGAATCTAAACTTTCCAGTCGCGCTGTAAAGTGATGCAATCTTGACAGGGATTTGATGAATCTATGGTGGTTGACAATTCATCAATATTCCTACTTATTATTCTTTTAAAAATGCAATTGCGTATAGTCGGTGGGCCAGATTTTGTAGGGCCTCTAGATAATGGTTTTTGTGAGTACTTTAGGGGGGCAATTTTATTTTGGTGTTTTTTAATTCATTTATTAGAGTGTTTTTAAAATCTAAAAAGTTCCCACATATAAAGTTGCACATTTTTGAGAAATTTGAGTTTGAAGTTACCTAATAATCACCAAAGAGCTTAGTAAACTTATATTTGTAAAAA
>NMRA01000453.1:65400-138324 GCA_002633005.1 Phoronis australis | reverse complement strand
TGAAGGAAAAGTTCCAAGTAGAAATTTGTTTCTGGCATTCTAATGCTGTGCTAATCTCGTATGTTGGTAAATTTGTTTTTAATTCTATGTTTCTGTGGTGCTTTAAGCAACTGGTGTATAGGATGTGCTTGTATTATGAAGATTACTCACATTTTGCCCCTAGCCTATTGAGGAGACAATGACCATGCCTTTCCATTTTGCTAAGTACAACATACTACATATATGCCCTCTACTGGCCACTTTATGGTACCAATAAACAACCCTAGAAGGATACCGTATGCGGTGCAATTGTGGGCGCATTTCAACGCTCTGCGTTGCTCTTGTGTTTCAGTAGTCGGAGCCTGTGCAAAAATTTACGTCAACCGTGCTCTTCTCAGCTGGAAAACAAGGCATCTGCTATTTTTTATAATTCTTTCGGTGCATGGTTTGACGGATAGCGAAGCGGACGTCAAAAACCTATAAACTGTAAAAATGGTCACTAGGTGACGCAGAATAGGTAAACTCCATCACAAAACAAGAAGGCATCAATATCTCCTTAATGAATATCTATTTCTTAAATTTCATGAAAATCCGTCAAGGAACCCTGATGGCACCGAGGCAAACGTAAAATAACGAAATTGTCGCCAAGGGGCACCGTGATAGTCGAATCCTTCCAAAATAGGACATGTCTGCAAATTTCACGATTATCCATCACATACAAGGATTTTTGAAATACAGCAGTGGACGCTGGTGGCTAGACGCCAGTGGAAGAGGCGGATGAGGATGACGGTAAAATGCGCCCTCGTATATGTCTGTGTGCATGTGAGTGTGCGTGTGCGTGTGTGGATACATATGTATAAATGTGTGTATGCGCGTGCAGGTGTGTGTGCGTGTGTGCAGGCGTGTGCGTGTGTGCATGCGTGTGCTTGTGCGCGAGCGCGTGTGCATGTGCGCGCATACAACTGAACTTAAGAAAGTGAATCGTGACCCGAGTTTCATTTTCACTCTCCGAAATAGACGAAACTGTAACCAAAGTTTCCGTGTCGATGTTCCGTCTACTGAATTCCAAGGAAATGCTATTTCTCTCCGTGAATTCGTAGCCGGCGGTAGGAGTGTCTTGCATTATTTCTACTCCCACAGTAGAGTGGTTTTAGCAGTACATCTTTCTGGCACTCTAATAATGTGAATTTCAAAAAAAATCTCTTTTGACGGTCAAATTCATCAATCCGCAACGCGCTCAAATCTAAAAAGGGACCATTTCTCCTGAAATATTATTAAAACACAGGTACACCGTTTTCTGGTCAGCCCTTCCCATAATGTTTATCTTCTTACTGGCCTGCTAACCACCGTTTCTTTTTATTCTTTTCATCTAAGGGGTAGTAAACCTGCGTTTTGTTTCAAAAATGAACTTTTATTTAGGCCACTCCCTGTTATAAAAATTTGTCTCGTCTTGTTCTACACTCTGAGACAGCGCCACCTGTATTCGTAGTTACATGTATGTGAAAGAGTGTAGTCTTGTTCTTCATCCAGGTTAGAAATGACTAAAGCACTAGACTTGAGAAGGACCAACGGGTCCTTTAGTGCTTCAGGCCACGTCCATTAGGTTACTTGTTATGGCAGGTTGATTTCATTGACTAACGCAGTGTAGTCGTCAGAGGGATTCCAAGCGATTCTATTACAAGTTTGATTCAAATAAAGGACAAGGACGCTATGACGTTGTTTTGGAGATACCTGTGAAAAAGGTTCATGTTTTCAACAACAGAGGGCCCGAAGTCTAGTTTTTTTACTTGAAATCGAACTCGAGGTTATTTCTGGTATTTTCTAGTGTATTGTGATGCAAACTCTATTCTATGCTCAGGGACACAATGACTTACTTTGCTAAGTTTCTAGTTTGCATTTGATGACCCCGCATTAAGTATAAAACGTCGAGTCTGAACTCGAAATTTCGATTTTTTCCTCGAAATCTCGAGTTTTTACTCTAAATCTCGAGTTTTTACTCCAATTTTAATCACAGATGTCACCAAGTACAAACTTGAACTAGAAACTCACGAACAAATCATAATGTGCTCAAGCACCATAATAAACATTTATCTTTAGTTCGCACAAAAGGAGAACAAATACTAAAAAATTTTAAGTTCCGATTTCGAGTACAAAGATTAGATTTCGCCTGATTATGGTTACTTACATGGAATATCGTTTGGGATTCTTGAATTGTTTCATTTACTGTTGTTTACGTTCAGAGAAAACTAGATGTCAATAAGACAAAATATTTGTGTTAACAACAGGTGCTATTGTTAAAATGAACAAAATTGGGTTTCCAAAAAGCTCCAGTTACCGTAGTAAACGCTGCCTTTATGTTTAAAAGAAATGTGATTTCCTCCCAAAACTCGTGAGCGCTCCAAGCGGGAAAGGCAATAATATTAATCGTTTGAGAAATGGTAAGAGATGTCGCCATAGGGTTGCGAATTGTGGACGCTTAACGATTGCGACGATGTTGCAACAGTATATTCACCATATTGTGAAGACATCAATAAGGTTCCGTGGCCACTCAACCTGCCAAAAGTGAATTAGAAAGGTATTTTATCATGTCGATAATATTGCCGGGAATAATCAAATACTGACTTAAGGTTACATGTATGTGAGACCTTATCGGCAGCCAATATACATTGTGTGCAAACCTATAGAGTTTAACTATATATAAGTATTTAACCCCAATATAACCCTGAACATGTAGGTAATAACCTATTCCAGTATTCGACAGTTTTTTTCGGTATTGAGAAAACGCGTGAGATTTAGAAGAAATATCACCCTGTGGGCTGGCAACCTTAAGGTGGTAATTCCTTAAAATTTCACGAGGGGTCTAGTTACGGAAAATAACAACATTGTCATGCAATAATCTACATTTAGTTTCTGAAAACAGGAAGCCTGTACTGAGAAGTTATCTTCAGAGTGGAAACAGTGCATATCAGAACTGAAGTGCGAGACTTCGAAGGTCTTCGTATTCCATGACGATTAAAGTTGGGAGAACTTGAGGTTATCCTCTCCATTAGAGGCGCTGTACCCTGTTTGTGTTCAATCTTAACATTGAGTCTAAACCAGGACTCGGATTCACTTTTGTCTTAGAGCTCAATTCCTTCTTTGAGAGGTTTCGTATGGTGCCAAATGTTTAAAAATTTGTTTATATGACGCGAATACAAAACAAAACTGAAGTGCGTAGTATTTGTAAATCTATTTTGCCTTTAACAACAACTTCATTGGACTTTAAAGGCGAATGCCACCCAATTTAATTAGTCTTTTTTGCCGTCTTGATCGGTCTATTTCCACATCGCCTCGCATACGGTCGACCTTACCTTGCCAAGAGGTGTCGCGTTAACCTGTGAGGAAGGTGAGAAACGACGCTAGCGACGTCAATGGTTCATATGCAGTGTGAATGCCGCTATGTTGCGGTGTATCGTTCCCGCTTGTCCAAACTAAGCAGCCGCGAGGAAAGCGAGCATATCGGTTCTTTTACTTCCTCGAGAGTCTGAAATGCTTAGGAAGTGGCTCATGGTAGTGAAGAAGGAAATGTACACTGTAAATAGCAAGTATGAGGCCGTGAAACATATCCGTGTCTGTGGCCTGCAGACGACGTCGACAGTGCCTCACGAATGCCGGCTTACCAAATAACTCCATACGTTCCGTTGTCTGAGCTTGTTCACGGCGCCTCTCTAGTATTTCTTCATCACTGCTGTTCGAATTGATAGCCTGTAAAACTTAACGATCAGCCTGTGAAGTCGGGATTGATGAGCCGCTCTAGCTCGTCCTAAGTCGGGATTACGAGTTGCCATGTTGGCGTTTATTACTGAGCGTTCTGTTTCAAAATGAATTATTCTCACCCTAACCTATACTTATATAAAACTGAAACAAAGTCTGTCTCATTAGATGCAATTTGTAATGCATGCCTTTGGAGTGTTCGTGAGTGCACGAAATAATTTGAGAAGCCAGCAATGAATAAGTCACTGCGTTACCGGCTTTAGGTGCAATAAAACTAATTGACGGGACACCGAGGCCGTGTGAGCTCATGCTAATTTAATGTTTGCTGGCAGAAACTGTTGTGAAACAACTCGATGTCCACCCCACGACCAGGTGTTAGGGGAATCTTTATTTACATTTACATTACTCAAATAATAATTGTCAATGTATAACTTCTGCCCTGACGGTGCTGTGGCCAAAGCGGAACTGAATTCGCGGCCCCCGACGAGTAAGTAGATTTGCAGTTTCGTGGCTAATTCACCAACATAATCACGTGCACATTACTTTGGCTCACTAGTATAGTTTTTTTCTTGACTGGAAGTTTAGTTTCCACTGAACTTTGGCTGGTTTGTTCGTGATTTCTGATCAGTCTCCGAGCCACTGGCCAGCCGATAACGAGTCAATCCGGCCGGCCGCGACGGGCCTGATCGGGCTCCGAGTCACTGGCCAGGATAGCAAGCGTTTTGTGTTTAGAACTCAGAAAATCACAAGTCTAAACAACACAGATCTAGGTTCTCCTGTCTGTATCTCACGGAAAATACTTCGAAATTATCTCCGAACACAACCCAAACTCCTGCTACGGACCTTATTGGCCTGTCGAACTTTGTAGGCTACGGTGTGTCCAAATACCAATAAATCCGTAAGAGCGAAATAAAGCAACACGTTTTTGTAAGAACTCGGTGTATTTTTAAGGGTTTTACATCGGAGTTTGATGATTTAATGGTGCTAAACGATGACTCCAAGCGATAAGCTGACACCAGTAACCCGTGTTGTGAACTACTGAACAGAATGCGTGTGAAACCGATGACGTAATTGGATAATTTCAACACCTCCGTCTGCCGTCATTTTTCAGGTAACGCAACTGCATGTGTCGTTATGGAGTAGAACTACTCGATCTAAATTGATACAAATTAGGTTGTTTTTTGGGTGGCATGCTCCTTTAAGGCCCCCAGCTCATGGTATCAACAGCAAGTCACATAGAAAGACGTTTTGATCATTTATAAAATGATAGCAAAAGTGCAATTTTAATCTGGAAATTAACTCGTTTATCAGAATGTAAAGAACTCGTCCTCAATCACAATGATATCAAATCTTTGACGCCTCAATCTGTTTCTCAATAATGTTTCTATTTGACCACTTCCTAGTTCTATTTCCAAGCAAAGGTTATGTCACTCTAATGTTGACTATGCATCTTCCAAGATTTACGTATTCTATCGCTTCTAAGTATTGCGTTATGCAGACTGTTTGAAAACCATCAGCAAAAAAATTAATTCAACGTTCCAATTCTTGCAACGCACTGTCTTTTAGCCTTTGTTTAAATACACAGAGAATATTTTTACTTGCTGGGCCCAAACGTGACCAATTCCATATTTATTCAAAAAGAAATATTTAAAAGAACACAGAAATAGCGTTCAGGCAGATTTGGTTTCATGCTATCTCATGATTTTATATTGTATTTTATTTGTGACGGGGTCCGGTGGCCTAACGGAGCTTGATTGTAGTCCCGAACGTATATGGGACCACTATCAGCTGGGTCCTTTGTTATTCTGGGCCCTTTCCACTGGAGACCTCTGTCGTCCTTTTACTTTAAGTATCGTCGGTATATAACTAACGCTTGAACTAAACATGTTTTTTGCAATTATGAAAGGATTGTTCTTAAACTTTGCTAATCTGTATTTTGTTTAGTTACAACTTATGCATGAAACATTAGTGTTCAAGTCGGCTGAAAGAGTTTAACATGAGGACAACCGAAAGCTTCATATACTGCAGTGTTAGCTAACTGTCGCGTTGTGTTCTCATTCAGTGGCGTAGATACGCATGGCCAAGTGGTAACAAGTTTTGAGCGATGAACCTTACGCTGTGGGCTCTTTTTCTAAATGACACAGTCACGCAGGGCCCATTCTCCGTAGTGACCCTACCCCAGGGTATAATTATTTTTCACAGCAGCCATACGTTAGGGTTCGTTTTTCTAAGTATCCCCACACTAACGTACTTGCTTTTAAATAACTACTCCAGGGACCATGTTTCCAAACAATTCTACATTAGGGTCCATATGTCTAAATGATAATATACTATACTAGGGTCATGTAGGACAGAGAACAGAAACGGAGGCAATTGACAACGGACGTCGACGACATTTGGATGGAACTAACTAGTGGTGCCCCCTCCTACTGGAAATTATATTTTTTCCTTCGCCTTCTGTATCTTTGAAGCACGTTGATGGATTTTCAAAATTTAATAAATAGGTTTCTATTAATGAAAGAGACGATGACAAGTTCCCGTTTTTGGAGAGATTTGACGGAAAGTGGGATTTCTATGTTGATGAACTTTTGCATATATATTTCTATTAAGGAGACGACAACGTCTTCTCATTTTTGGGTGGATTTGGTGTATTCCGCACCACCCGCGGGTAGCTATTTAAAAAACTTTATGAACTTTTTAAAGTCACTTTCTCCATCCACCAAACCACGTGTATTGTTAAAATGGGGAATGTGTTCCTGATGTGAAGACGGTTTGACGTTCATTTTCTGACGTATTCGACACCCCTAGTTTCGGATGGGTTCAATGTATTCTGTGCCGTCTATTTTTACGATAATAATAAACATCCATAGAAGCATACCGTGCAGTCTTGGGCGCATTTCAACGCTCCGCGTTGTTATTAAGATTTTATATGAACAATTACATCAAACGAAATTTGGTCAATGACATATGGTGATAACGTGGTTTTGCTTTGATGTACCTTTCACTTTTTTCTAAATTCTACTTAAAAGACATGGTCACATGACCCACTTATTGGAAGATAGATATCAAGATAAAAATAAAATTTTGCAAATTTTTTACTTAAAGAAAAACTACATTTCTTTGAGTTATAATCTGTAATTTGTAGATATTTTTCTAAATACACACAATTGTCGATAATGTCCTGCATAAATGACCCTTAAATCCATAGATCGAATTGACATTACGCTATGATCCACTTTTCAAATGACCCTATGCTAGGGGTCTAGTTTTCGAAGTAATCCCACGCCTAGTTTCCATTTTTCCAAGTATCTCCTGGCTAGGGTCCATTTTATTTAGTTGTGACCCTCAACAATAAAGTACATTTTTTCCAAATGCCCATACACCAGATTTTACTTTTTTAATTAACTACATGCGCTAGGGTCCAATTCTCTAAACGACACAAAGGTAGATCGCAGGCTAGGTTCCAATGACAATTTCATTCTTTTCCGTTTTCCTCTGTTTCCCTGAAGTTCCTTGGCGGACTTTCTTGAAATGTGGTAAATCATTCTGTTAAAGAAACAGTGACATGTTCCCGTTTTTTGGATGCGGAATTCGAAGTATTTTGCACCAGCTAGTGGCCATTTTTATTATACAAAAAATAAACACACACAGAAGCACACAACACATAGGATATACCACTGACATCGTTCGGTTACATGGTCTATCCTATATATATATATATATATATATATGTGTGTGTGTGTGTGTGTGTGTGTGTGTGTGTGTGTGTGTGTATTTGGGTAGCAGACCTTCTTTATATATGTTGCATTGAAAAGTAAGCTGTTGTTTGCTTTAATTAGTTAGGATATACCAATTCATGTATTCACAAGTGTGGGATTATCTGGGCAATACCTTATAAAACATTTAGTTTAAGTCATTTTTTGAAGCTCATTTATTTGAGAAAAGCTCATTTCGAATGAGAAGGTGTTACACCGTTTACAGTGCATTCGTGGGCGCATTTCAATGCTCCGCCTTGCTTTTGTTTTCTCAATGACCCAACGATAGGATTCGTTTTTGAAAATGAACCGAGTGGCAATTAGACGATTCCAATCGAATCCTTCAAGTGCCACAATCCAAATTATGATGTCATGTTTTGTGCAGATTTCGATGCGAACAGCCACAACAGACGATTTAGTTAATGATGAGTGCAGTGCCATTTCTCGAGACAACGAGATATAAGTCCAAATACCAATGCGGATGTCTCGGGATGAGTGTACATGTATTAACCACGGTCGTGAAATATTGTATGTTTGTTGAAGATGTTACTTGACCTGCTTGATAAAATGGTATATCCGACTCTAAACTACAGTGTAGAAGTGTGGGGATTCGATCAGTATAAGCGTAGCGAAAGTGTCCAGACTAAATTTTGTAAAATGGCCCTGGAAGTAGCTGATCCCATATCTGCCGTGCTAAGCGAGTGTGGCCGCCAACCGTTACTTTACAAATATCATGTTGAATGTATTAGATGTTGAATCAAAATCCTGATGATGCACCATAAGATTTATTGTTTACCTTGGCTTGCAATGGAAAATGTCGGTATAACTGGGCGTCTGTTGTTAAAAACATTCTATGTGAATGTGTTTTTATGAGGTATGGCTTAACTAGGATGTTACCTGAGAGGTAAGCTTGATCAACAATTTCTCACAGCGTGTTATAGACTGATGTTTACAGGGTTGGCACAGCGAAGTTGAGAATAATTCTAAGTTAAAGTATTTCTCTTAGTTTAAAACTCTATATTGTTTATTCTGGCCGTGTGTACTTTTTGTCCAAAAAACTATGCACTTAAGGTTTTTTAGCCACGGTTGAATTTGGTTGTCCAATTTCATTAAAAATTGGCGGCTGTCGGCTTGGCTGGGCATTTTAGGTTTTGTGCAACTTGTGATGGCTACGAATGGCATTTCAGGGTTGGACTTAACGAGCTGCAGGCCGCATTTGCGACCTGAAATTTGAAAATGCGAGTTGAGATTTTTGTCAGCTCGCATCAAGTCGCAAAATGCGACCTGGACAAAAATGTTTATTTTTCACATAAGATGTCCTTATTACATGTACCAAATATTCACGACAATATCCCTGATATCGCACTGTGGCACCGATAGCGCGCAAGCGGTCCCGGCTGACAATCGTGACTTAGACTGAGATGTGCTTCTCCTTTTTATCGTATTAAGACAGCCAAAGTGAAAATGATAACCTTATTAATCGCCAAACGACAGTCACGTCTTTACTTTCAGCTGCCAAGAAATTCTCAAACCCTTTACTTGTTTCTGGGGCTACGTGCGCGAAATATGATTTGTCTTTCACCCGTTGTTGCCAACGTAAAGTGTAGGTCTACTCCATCGATTCAGCGTTTTAATATCTTATTACCGCAAACACTGAGGTTAACGACTATGCTCACGCACAAGCCTACTTCCTACCTTTAAAGTGTTTCATAATAAGCGCTCACTGATCTATTAAAAGTCCCCCCTTAAATTTTGAGAATTTCCAATTAAGCGCCCACAGTTCAAGCTAGCGCCCATCATAGCGCACTACAAACGACCGCGTGAGGTTTAAAATTGACACGCAGCTTATATGGTGTGTCACTTTCATTTTACACAACTTCAGTTTTCAAAAACGTCTTTTCATAATATGTAAAAACCAAATCCCGGCTTTGTTTTATACCTCGGAAAGAAAGTTAACACCAGTGACATGCGTGTCGTTTTGTGACTGACGTATTTTTTCCGTACTTGGAAGGTATTAAAGAGCAAACTCGCCATCACCCGAGTTAGTTTGAATCTTTAACGACTTTGATGACAGCCAGTGGCAGGCCAGATCTAACAAAACCCCGGATACTTTTTCAACGGGCATTTTCTCCCTTTTCACATCGCAAATTTAGCTACTCGAATGCACAAGTCAGTTAGAGAGCACTGATTCAACTTTCACGTCGGCAACTTTCCTTGCGCTCTAGAGTCTTTCAATGGCGGTCGTGAAGAACAGTAAGGCCGTACCTGCATGAATGAAGTCAATTTTGAGATCCGAAATTTGTGAGTATTTAACACTGCAGGTAAGAGCATAATCTAAACATTTTCTCGATGATCTAAAAAATCTATTTTGGCGCGTAAAAATGGCGTGAAATTTTTGCGACCTGGCATTTACGAATGCGAGCTGGATTTTGAAAATGCGACCTGGGATTTTGGCTAGTACGCAAAATGCGACCTGGCGATTTTAACATCGTTGAGCTCTGCATTTGCTCGATTTTCGAGTCTATTCTGGGTGACAGATTGTCAGTTGTTGAGCATTTGACCCACTTTTCGCTCAGATGCGGCTTTTCGTAACCTTTACTTCTTGCAAGTGGAAACTTAGCAGGAATTTCAGGTACCCACAGACACTTTGGATTTATGGCGGTTCGACAACCATTTTCTGTTATCTAAAGAATTTTCGCAGTCTTAATGCGCTGTCTCTCAGTTCGTAGTAATTGCATACGAATGGTGGCTTTGGGATGACAACTACAGATTTGGTGCATCTAGTTTTTAAAAGATGGAAACAATGACATTGGAACTAGTTTCAAAAGACTTTGTGCATGAGTTTTGAAGTCTTTGGCTCAGTATACTCATAATTTCAGGTTTTGTACATCCCGTGGAACAGAGTGTTGGAACTGACAAGCCCAAAATCAGCAAAAACTTTCAAGTGCCACCTAACAGCTGTCAAAGTTATCACTAGGTGGCGCTATCGTCACCAAAGTTATCGCAAGATGGCGTAATATGATTTAACCATTGTCAAGGGACAGAACTGTGGTACTGTTATAGCGGCACGTCGACTTACCGGTTTACTGCGAAGTGAACTCGGGCTGTTAACTTCGATGCAAGGCCGAATTTAAGCGTTCCCATTGACCAGCGCTTACCTATACACCGAAGCGCAGACGTTAATGGAAAAGGCCTTAAAAACCTGTACTGGTCTGTGTGTTATACGTTTGCAGGCCCGTAGCCAGGGGAGTTCGATCAAACCCCCCGCGGAAAAGGTCCATCCCCGTCCTATCCGGCCGTTAAAGATGGGATATAGATAGACAACAACAACAAAATTGTTGCAGCTATTCAGTGGTACTACTAACTTCAGTCAGTAATAATTTTGAATTTACTTCACGTAATCATCGGGCCGTATCGGCCGGTCAACTTCGCCCGGATAGGATCGTGCAGACGACTAGAGGAGGCTTTATCTTATTCATGGGCACTGAACGCGCGTGGTGGCTACAACATTGGATGACAAGGGAGTCTAGAAGTAAATGTCTATATCTAGCTAGGCTATATAGCAGCGAGAGACTGAGCTCCCAAAAAGTAATCCCTTGTGAATGCTTTAAAATCGACCAAGAAACACAATAGCAGATGGTAGGTTTGTTATCTGCCATCTTGATAGTGGCAGAATACAGTAAAGTGCAGACATTTTCAAATTTCCACTTTGGTTGTGGATTGGTGGATAAGATGCATGTGTGTGAGGTTGTTTCCATTCTTTTAAATTCAGTACACACCGATGATAATTAGGTTCACCATAGGCAGTCGCCCGTCGTTGCTCACCAGATATTTAACTACATGGGCGGGGTTGGGGGGGCTACAGTCCCCACTTTTTTCAGCTGCGCCACCCATCTGGTCTATGGGCGGTGCACCACAGGGGAGCTGGGGGCTATATCCCCTCACTTTTTTTAGTGCAGCGCCACCCATGAACCACCGTATTTTTTGCACAAAGTAAAATCCCGACGATCATGTTCATATTATTAGGGAAAAGTAGGTCTAGAACTAATAAAAACTTTGGTCAATGAAGAAAGTTAGTGCCAAAGGCACAGAGCTTCGCAGGCGTCATACGAGCAACAAACTTGATTGAAAAAATTCCAAGGTTACATGTCACTATTCTGAAGGTTGACTACTCCGAAAGTCCACTCCTCCGAAGTTACTCCGAAGGTGCGCTACCTTCGAAAGGTCACTACTTCGCCGAATGTCCACAATTCCGAAACCAGAACTCCGACAGTTCATTAACTCTGATTGTCTGCTAATGAGTCGGAACTGACATGAAAAAAGTATCGTATTTGTGTCCATTTAGAAACTATTCAAAGGGTGTGCAACAGTTGAATAGTTCTTAAAACTTTGATTACATTGTTTAGAAATGAGCTCAGTTAATCTTGAATCTAACTGACTCATTCAGTCTCAAGCAGGGACAACATCGGGTCAGGGATTCAGCGACAAATAGCGGCGGTTTTAAATTTAAGAAGACTGAATGGGCCGACTCTCCGACTTCATGAAGACTGGCAGGGACAGTCTACTATCTACATTTAGTTTCGACCCGGCCATGCCCGTGGTTCCAATGGGTGCCAGTTTGAGGCGCAGCGGCCTTAAACTAGCTCAGTCACGCTGTGAAATGATGCGACCTTGACATGGATTTGATGAATATATCGTGGTTGATAATTCATCAATTCTTACTTCATGGTCTTTTAAACATTTGAGTATGAACTCATTTTCCGTATTCGTAAGACATGCGGACAATTTCGTTTACGCATATGGGCGTTGTTGACCATACATGGGTACACCACCTAGTCCATCTAATAACCGAAGTGTAGTTTATTTTTTAAGGTAAAAGTATATCTGATACACAAGTCCAAAATTTTAAATCTTTTCGGAGTTAGTAAACCTTGGCTTCGGAATAATGAACCTTCAGAGTAGTGAACCTTTGGACAGTGGGTTGTTCCCATTTCCAGCGATGTAAGTTAAGTAACACGCAAAATACAACAGATCAAACTATTCCAAGTCGATCATTTCCGTCCGAATATGTAATTGAGGCGTTATATCATTCGTTTAAGCACGCTCAGTTTGAAAGTTTGGGTGGGGATAACGCGGGAGCGTTCTCTTTCTGGACCACATTCCATCCGGATTTGGGTCCCATTCTTTGTGAGCAACCGTCAGGGCCATGATCCTCATTTCTGGTATTACGATATATATCTGTCTGATCTTGGGAACATAGAGCTGAGAGTCGTCGTTGTGTATACAGATTNCCCCCCCCCCCCCCCTAGTTAAGCTGCGTCAGGTGCCTACAGTTTCGACATTTGCAAAATATCAAAGGTCCACCGTACTAGAAATTCGAACCACTCCCTGCGCAATGCTGGCTACGGGCCTGCGTTTGTCATGTTGGCCGGAGTCCACTGAGCTGTTACGTGAACTAAAGCCGGTGGTGGGCGACCTATAAGCGCAATTAACGGATGCGTCGAAAACATTTAAATATAGAAGGTCAGGAAAACCAGAAAAGGGACCACTTAGAAAATGGGGAGCTAGATATAAGTAGGCCTACAATCACAGATATGTGAGAAGTCGATCCAGAAACGAGTCGATCTTTAATATTGAGAAGATACGCGCAATATTGCGGATCTGAAATATCTTATACGGTCATCCAGGAAAGAGGGTCAAACAAGTTGTCAAATAAGAAGATTAAGCTGTAGCTATGCAGGTAAGTGCACCAGCATATATATTGGTAGTCCACGAGTTTGTTGGGTGGGGACGTGTACCTATATAGGCCTCCAAGAGATGTACCGTACAGCTCAGTGTACTCCCAGCGCCCAGGGTTAACACAGAATCTTTCTGGGCAATAAATCGTCGGCGGTCATTGCACATTATTTCATGACTTGCGTCATTTGTTAGGCGCTCCGCATTGCCATGATTGCGTGCTACAATGCGTCTATACAAACTCGGGAACAATGTTGTCTATTGAATCGAAGTCTTCCCGGAGTCCATTACAAGGAAACGAATTGAAAACAGACTACTGCTGCGCGCGCAGTTGGGCAAACAAATCTGTGTGTCTATGTACTTATTTCAGCAAAGGTTACTTGAAGGTAAAGAGTCTCGGGTAATATTTAAGATTTGGATAACTAGCTTCGATATGTTTCAAAATGTACCCTTTCGTGCTGCTATTTCAGATTGTTCAGCAGGCGTAGAATGTATGGATATAAAATCATGCAAAACTCGTACACAAAGCTCGTAGTCTACTCGTAGGATATCGAATCATTCATGTACGGACCATATTTGACCTGACATTGCTTTTCACAAAATGTTTGTCCGAATGAGTTGGCTGTTATACTAATTGTAAGAATTTTTGTTCGTAAACTGTACATCATGTTGATGTTCGTGTGTCTAACTATGGTTCGTGGGAATGGCATGCACCAAAACGAAATACCGTGGTATGCCATTTGCGTAAGATTGACTGGTACCTAGGAACCAATCTCGTATTGGTTCCTAGCTGGTACCAATGAAAATATCGTGTACTTCTTCGTCATAACTTGCTAGCACTAGTTTCGGATGCTGCATGTTTACTGTCCGTCAAATGAACGTAATACTGCTATAAAATAGCACTTAGTTGTTCATTAGAACTGCATGTCGCCGCTGTTAATCCGTCATTGTTGAATTTCTAACCGAGTTGCATTGCGACGCTCATCGCCCATCTTGATTCGTTACATAATAAGCCGGCAACTCAAGTCATCACGGGCATTGTAGTCAGTGGGCTTTGAGATGTAGGGGCCTTGAGCTGTAGGGGCTTTGAGGTGTAGGGGCTTTGAGCTGTAGGGGCTTTAAAAAGTTTCGTGAGTACTTTCGCCTGATAATTTTACTTCGACATTTTTCATAGGTGTACTTTTCAAATGCGAAAAGTTCTCGCGTTTAAAGTTGCATGTTTTCGTGTAATTTGCCAATAAATTTGTTGAAAAATGACAAATGTTGAAATCTAGAGTTTGTGTTAAGTGCGTCATTTTTTATCAAAAATGATGTCTCGGGTATTTAAACAGACACATTTAAACACTGTTGGTCACATTAAACAAATTGAAAGGGTAGAATAGTTCAAAAGAGCAGTAAAAATATTTTTAAAATCACACTGCTAACTTGTGGTAGAATATAAAACTACTTTAATTACAAATACCTGAACCGTTTTAATGTTCAGTCCAAAGTGATGAACTTTAGGTTTTTTAAAACCCTATTTCGAGTGAACGAGTAGGAAAGAAAAGGTAATTTACAATCAACAGCATCACTTTTGAAACAATTTGGGTGAGCTCCGTGAAAATATAAGTAACGCCGAGCTATTCCATGTTCTTTAAAACATGAAAAAGCCAAAAGATGAATGTTGATCAATTTTACCAAGTTATTGAACTTCTTATTTGGCATGTATAGGTTATGTTGACCGAAAACAAATTTTCATCGAGTAATTAACCGAGGACCTTGAGACTTTCACCTTTCACAACTTAACGATATCTCATACCTTATTCACAAAAATGGCAGTTTTTACAATATTTCACATATGTGTAGCAAAGTACATTATCTTCATTCTCGAGGAATTTCAAATGCGAAGTATTTACCGTGTAGCGAGAAAAATAGATTTAGTGCAACCACCTACAACTGGGTGGCAATTTGTTTACTACTTATCCGAGGTCAAAGGTTACAGGGCTGTCACTCAAATCGAATATTTCGCGGCGGCATACCCTCTGACACAGCGCCACCTATACTGAAAAGGTGCCCTGTGGAAACATGATGAACGACAAATCTCAAGCCCAGACGGGTTGAATTTCAACTGGGTAAACTGACAGTTATGAACTGACATATTTTAAATACATCGAGTTTGAAGTGGTTCTTGCACAAGGAACTTTCAGAAATACCGATGTCTATAAAGCGTTTGCGTCCACAGTACATAAAATCTGAAAACGTCAAACTTACATTTGGAAAAGAACTGCAACATTTCCTTGCTTCGATCACTGCCCACCTGATGGGGTGACGTCAAAAACACATTTATGTACACAGTACCAGGATAGCCGACTGAAACAAAAAAATCGTAATCAAGCGGTGGTTTCGTACACATACGAGGGACACTTGGACTTTCATCGAAACATTTTCATCTGTTGCATCACAGAAGGAAATAGTTGGTAAAAGGTTATATTGCACGTATAAATCTGAACGTAGATGTCATATTAAAGTACGTGATATATGAACGTCATGAACGCACCTCGTTGCGATTTTATTCACATTTGTCATATTTATTTACAGGTGACAAATTTAAATTCGCCAACTTTTACCACCAACTAGAAACAACCATACCATGGGCAAAAGTCGAGGAGAAAAATGTCGCGGGTGTCTGAAGCAAAACGTTATAGTCATTGCGCTAATCATTTCCATGGCGGCTGGCTTAGGGTTGGGAATTGGCCTTCGCACTTTAGATCCGCCACTGTCTAAGCAACAGGTACGATGATGTTTTTCTCTTGTGATTGTAACGTCGAACTTTTGTGCACTTTTAAAACGGAAAGAAAATATTTTCGATGTTATTAACTGGTGAAATGAAATTTCTCTAAGTCTGTTACTTTGTCATAAAAGTTGTTACTGGATGAAATGGTAGTCTTGCTATGTCATGAAAGTTGATTTTTGTTTGATTTTTGTTTGTTTCTTTGTTCGCACGTTACAGGTCGCATTACTTATCGATCAGTGTAGAATTTACACACGACATGTTTCTGGTGCATTTAAAAGCCTATTGTTTTTGGTGGAAAACTGGACGCAAGATCTCACTGTAGCGGTTATTTTCCTCTTTTTGGTTTGCAGAACCTTAGTCTGTCAACTGTCTCGGAAGGGTAATGCGCCACTTGTTTTTTATTGGACTTCTCTCGTGTTCGAGATTTTCCGGTGAATGCTCTTTAATTCATTAGATTTTCGTCCCGTATCTTCGGTGTTCCTTGACGGGTCTTTCTGGAAATCGGTATGTGGATGGATCTCGACAAGTGCTGTCTGCATGGGCATTCTGTTTCCCGCCACGACTCAACTTTCTCGAGATATTAGAGTGTCAGAATAAATATTGATTAAGTAATTAGTAATAATAGATCCATTTTAGTTGCCCAAAATTTGTGCATATTATGTACTTTTAAATCATGGGGTCAAACTTGTTGACATGTACTTTAACGTCAAAATCTATTTTTGAATGGTGTTTACAACTTTGGGTTCTGGGGTCAAAGTACTCTAGAGATTCTAGAAAATTCTGAGAACAAACTGTAACAGCCAATGATATGATTGGATATGATCATGTGGTTTTTATTAACCAATCACAGAATAAGTAGAATATTATAATATGGGCTTAAGTCAAAAAGAAATTCAGATGAGCTATAGTAGTTGAAGCATAAACACTTGCTACAGTGTACAGAGGAAATTGTACGACAGAACCATTTCGTGGAAGATTCTAGAAAGGATCTTGGCAAGGGCAAGGGTTAACGAACAGGAAGTTAACTAAGAGCTTGTCACTTGCATCGTGGGTACCTGAAGTGTTGCGTCACCAGCCAGAGACTGTGACCAGAAAGAAGAATCGCGAGTAGAAGAAATTGCCTGCAAGTGTTGCATCACCAGAGACGGTGACCAGAAAGTGCACTGTCACAATACAGTGTGCGTAGTTCGAAGGTTCACCAACAGGACAGTCATCCAACAAGTGGAGAGTCCTAGCTTGGATAGCAGATAAGACATTAGTTTATTTTAGTTTTGATTGAAGTAATCTTTCAAGAGGGCGCTGGCGTAGTTACTCGATCTTCTTTGTAGTTGATTACTTAATTAACAACAGGGTTCACTAGTCTAATTAATGGTTATCATATAATAAATTAATTATTGGGTTTAATTAGTCACTCTCCATCTACGCACAATCTCAAAGTATAGCTATCTTTTAAACAAGCCCACAGTCAATCTCTGACATAGAGGTTTGCTGGTCACTTGCTGTTCATTTATTGCCTTTCTAACTGCACTTTGCTGGTCCATCATTTTCGTGCTAGAGATCGAACTTTTCGTCTGATCGACTTCATTTACGTGCACTGTTTATCTGATCAGTAGCTCCAAAGCTCTCGTGTTTGAGCGTGAATGTTTTGTACCGCTTTACATTTTAAACGCCACTAGACCAGTGTCAGTTTGCTGCCAAGCCAACTTACAAAGCGCGGTGCAGGTAGACTCGGCAATTGCCAAACAGTCCCTTCTCATATTTTCATCCCGGTTCCACGCTAGGTTGATGAAAAAACTGCATTTACAGATATAGAAAGATGTTTCCTGTAATTTATTACCAGAGTGCACTCTTTGCTTTACCTTCGCCATGAGTCGGGGCACTTAGTGCTGGCTGCGGTAAGTGCGACGTATTCACGATTGACGTTACAATTGTATTTAATAACTATTCATTTGCAAACAAATGGATAAGCATTTGGACAATAGGCAATAAAATTTGTATAAAAAACAAAATAAGAAAACAAGCAAAGAAAACAGGTGATATTAATACATTTTTATGGAAAGCTGTCAATCAAGAATCATTCCAGAACTGATGAACAGGGAACTCAGGTCACCAAAAAAGACGGGAATGACATCCTTGCTTTTACAGTGACAGGCCTGCAGAGGCGTATTGATTTATGTACTTATCATGCCGAGAAATGGGGGATAACGTTTGGTATCCTGTTTAGCTTGAACAAGCACAAGGTCAGATTGTTAACAGTTCAGTGGCTTTAGGTAAAAGGCATAGTCATAAATTATAGTGTACTCAATATGCGACACGGCATAAATTGACACCACCGTGAAAACTTCTGTCACCCGTGTATGAGGTAGGGCAAATTGTGCCCGACGCCATTTCTACGAATTGCCATTCCCTGCCTTGTGTTATAGCTTTATTTTGTCGCTGATTATAACCGTTATCTTCAGCAACCTGTTCAAATGCCGTAGTTCGCGAACCATTCGAGTGACAAGGAATATGGACGCATTTTATTTCCCACCTGAATTTTTTCTTCATTGAGCCAAATCGTATTCCGTAGGGTTGTGTACGCATCACGGTCGTATATTAAATAAACTTAAAAAGCGGAGTGTGACGAAACGTCAACTCAGGACTGATGACGTAACCGAAGACGATGGGTAATGAGGAAACAAGAGCCCGGCACTGGTGAGAAACAACATGATCGCCGGACTCAAAACAGGACCGCCGTCCTCCAAATCGGACTGACTCACCACAAAACAGGTACTACGGGATCAAATGGGACCGCTAGACCAGAAAATGGGACCGCTACGCCTAAAAACGTGACCGCGCCACCACAAAACAGGACCGCTGGGGACTGAACATGACTGCCGGGGATCGAAACATTAATGCTCCTCCACTCAGTTGTGATTACATATAAACAACTGAATAATAGTATGGCGGCCGAAGTCGGCCGTTTTGTTTTTGGATCTTTGATTTTGCCGTGCTGAACGTCCAAGCTTAAACATTTTAACGCGCGTGAAAATTTAATTTGTGAAATAAATCTCACAGTTATAAATCCAGAAACACTCAGTATCCTAATTCCAAAAGTTTGCACGGGGTTCAAGTGCTTTTTCATTCTCCACAGGACGTTTGCTTTCGACATTGAGTTCAAAACTCACGCCACGCAAAATGGACAGCACCAACAAGTGACCAAGTTTGCCGTCTTTGTGCACATAAGAAAGGCCCTATCAAGATGCAGAACACCCGGGGACCGAAACACCACTCCCGCACTTTCTTAAACATTGTTTATCTCAAGAAAATAGTATCTTAGTACCTTTAGAGTCCGTTGTGTTCATACCACATGTATCAATTTCACATAATGATGAAAAAGTAAATCTTCCCACTTTAAATACATGTAGTTGTTGTGATATGTTATTTTACTATATGAGAATTTTAGACAACTTACGACCTATCTCTAGCAAAACTGAGAACCTGTTTTTACTCGCGGACGTGTACAGTGTACCCGACAGAGTGAACAGTAAGAAATGACGTGTGCTAGTGTGGTGGACGATTTGCCGCTCAATTCAAGGTTTTTCAGCTGCCTTTATAAATATTTTGCAAGTAGCAGGTATGGGTTTTCTTTATAGATGTTGTAGGATTGGAATTTTCCGTGTTTTAATATTAGCGCTTACAATTTGCTTGAAAGTTAGTCGACAACGTGTTGAGAGTATAGAATATGTTGAAATTCGCCCACAGAGAAGTTAGACGAGTTTTACCGATAAAATAGTTAAATATAGGTTACTACATGGCGAAGTCGTTATTCCTCGTTGTCTTGAGCCCGAGTGGGTTTTGGAGAATTATCGCCCGAGGGGCGTTAGCCCCGAGGGTGATAATTCTACAAAATCCACGAGGGCTCTAGATAAGGGGGATAGCGACTGAGAACATGCAATAATCTATTTATACCACATACTAAACGAGAAACATTGCAATGAATCGATCTACATGTCTCGACTCTCCTCGGCTTTGTAACTACTTTCTATGTCAGAGGCCCGGGGTCGGAGGTCGTCACCTTTTAATAAAAGCCGATCTATTTTTGTCAAATAATGCTTTTTCTCAAAACCAATTGAAAATTTAAACAAAATAGAAATAAAGTGAATCTATAAATTAAGATTTAGCAACTATTACAGCTTACTACACATTTTATCACGCTAAGCTTCGACCGGGAAAATATCGTCTGCTAAAGTAGGTTACAACTAATAACTGAGTATTATGCTCAAGTCAAAGGATCCCGACGATCCCGACGACACGATACCCGCATTCAAATTGGAGATCAGTGATTTACAAGTGGAAGAACACGAGAGAAAAATTTCACTGAATTAAAATATCGTTTTTATGGAAATTATGCGTCTTATTTTTCACAACGTATAAATGTCGGTACAATGCCCTTTGCTGAACACACGATTGTTGCGCGTGCTCATTTAAGTATTCTATTTTCGCATTCGATGACGTCAGCCGCAGAGTGGTGTAGTGGTAAAGTCGGCGACTCGTAACTCTTGAGGCCCGGCTTCGAAACCGGCCTCGGTTTCCCGCTCACTAGTAAGATAACTAACGGCTGTATTTGCCATTTGACGCTAATATTGTGGTATAATATAACATATGTTACGTTTTATTATTGACATTTTTTAACAAACAAATGCATAAAACAACTGGAAAGTACTTGAAAATGCTTTAACTCGAAGTTTGAGGCTACTCAAGAGCGTATTTAGGATTTTGAGTTAGGGGGGCCAGGGCAACAGGAATAACCAGAATTTCGCCATATGCGCGCGCCCAGCCTAAAATTTATTCATGCAGGGGTCTCGAATGTCTAGGTTTGTGGACCTTATCACCAAATAAAAAACGGTAAACGGGGTTTCTTCAAGGCCTATGCATTGTGCATTCGCCCCCCGAGCTCCCCTTGGGTGCGCGCATATGCTAGTCAACAATTCTCATCCGAACTGCCAAATGGTATCTGGGAGAATTTTAGGGGAGCCATGGCCCTCTTGCCCCCCTCCCCCTTAAATCCGCCTCTTCTATTGATTTCGTCTCAGAAAATTTGAAAAATTGCGGATTTCCCGTTAAAAACACACTTAAGACATAAAATTTAGAAGAATGTGAATCCTATTGTGACACATAATCAGAACTTGAAAAGCAGTTGACTTCCAAATATAAAACAATTTCAAAACTATTTCAACTATTTTTAGCAGAGTGTGAGGTCAACTGAATGGAAAGTTCACAGTACAATAATTAAAATATTCCTTATTTTTTAGGACAAAAATTTGAAAATTCATCAAAGTTAAATCTTCACCGATTACAAAGTAACCAAGTCCATCGGGAATTGTGAGCACTTTAATCACTCAATAAGTAACATCTGAATGGCTGAAATGTGGTGAAAACTGTTGAATGGCACAGGATAGTAAATGTCACCGTAAATTATTGGTGAAAATAATTTATTAACAGTTTTAAACTCGTAACTTATGTCACTGTCGTCCAAGGTGGCCGACCAGATCCAAACAAGTGACTCAAATTCCGCCACAAAATTTTGATCTATTTTTATTGAGTAGGATACATCATCTTTCCCATGATATTGGATTATTTTCTCAAAACGAAAAAAATTGGTTCGACCGTCCAACAAATAGAGTCCGCTTTGATGAAGGACTGACGACCGAAACTTCACTGGAACGTGTCGAACTAGTGACGAAATTGGTGAAAACGAGGAAGGTCTTTTGTTTCCACTGCTGGCAGCCTCCATCAGATAGCATTCAGCTGTTCAGACGATATGAACAACGAACATGGTAAAAGTGATAAAAGTTCACGAGGAAAATTATTAAAATCTAATCCAAAAGCAACCATGGTGCGCACTTTGGAGCTAAATAATTATAATTTTATCTACTGCGTTAGTTTTAGAACAAAATAATAACCTAATTTCTCCAATAGTAAAGTCAAAACACGCGTTCGAGGATAACTGGTTCTCGGTAAAGTGTCATAATGATCACTATCACACATAGCCAACGACAACATTTTGTCAGGCTGTCATGTTCATTCTCCGGCGGACCTGTTTTGTGGTGGGGCTGTCATGTTTTTAGGTTTGTCGGTCCCATTATCTAGTCCGGCGGTCGCTTTTGGTACCCTCACAAGGTCCTATTTTGTGGTGAGTCATGTTTTGTATCCGGTGGTCATGTCGTTTCTCAGTCACCCGTGAGAGTATGAAAATAAAAAATACAAGAAAGAATTCTTCCGGCAATGCTAGGATTCCATGTCTCTTTACCAACGGCTCTCAAGATCCCGTTCTTCAGGACGCTAATTTGAAGGAATGGTTTTGAGAAAAGCCAGTCAACTTAGCCTGTGCCGAGGTCAGGTACAGTAGACAATAATGCAGAGTCATATAATGAGTTCACGTCAAAATTGCGAACTTTAGAACTGGAACAAATACAGCAGTTCATATGTAGGCGCATTATGCCGTCATCTCTGTCCGTCTGGCGTCCGCTGCTGTATCTCCAAAACCCCTTTATGCATGTTCATAAAATTTTGCAGATGTGTTCCTTTTATGGATGGGACGACATGGGCGAATTGGTGGACGGATCCGAGTATCGGTTGGCCCCCGAGTGGCAATTTTAGACTTTTACGTTTGCCTCTGTATCTTTGGAGTTTCTTAACGGATTTTCGTGGAATTTGGCAAATACGTATCTGTTAGAATGATAACACCAACTTCAAGTTTTCGAATGGGTTCGACCAATTTTGCGTCACCTTGAGGTCATTTTTACTGTTTTCGGGTCTATTGACGTCCGCCCCTCTATAGGCCAAACATTGTAAGAATGATTATGGAAATTGACATATGTGTTCCTACCGACTGACGATGATTTTCGGACAGGGGCTCCTCCTGGTGGCAGTTTTGTTTTGTTTTTACGTCTGTGCCTGTATCTCCAAAATCCTCCGCGGGATCTTCTTTAAATTCGGCAAGTGTATTTATATGAAAGAGACAAGTGACCACGACTTTTAGAAGGATTCAACTACTGCTGTGCCCCCTAGTGGCAAAGTATTTTTTCGTTTCCTTCTGTATAGTTGGAGTTCCTGGACGGATTTTCATGAAATATGGCAAATAAATTTCTATCAAAGAGACAATGACACCTTACCGTTTTCAGATGGACTTGACGTAGTGCACGCCACCTAGTGGTCGTTTTCATTATTTTTGAGTCTGTTTTTGGCGTCCGCTTCTCTATCGGCCAAACCACTCTTAGGATAATGAAAATTGGCATATAAGTTACTATTGGGAAGAGTACAGCTTACGGTGATTTTCGGACTGTGCCGAATACTGTGTTGCCTGCTATTGGCAGTTTTGCTTTCTCTACGTCTGTAGCTGTTTCTCTTAAACCCTCGGCAGAATCTTTGTTGAATTTGGCACGTGTATTTGTATGAAGGTGACAACGGATGACGACGACGTTCGGACGTATCTAATGCTACTATGTCCCCTAGTGGCAATATATTTTTCGCTTTCCTTTGTATCTTTAGAGTTCCTTGATGGGTTTTTATGAAAATTAGCAAACAGATTCCTATTAATAAGGCGTCGACATATTTTCGTTTTGAGATGGATATGACGTAGTGTACGCCTCCTAGTGGTCGTTTTCATGTTTGAATCTGTTCTAGGCGTCCATCTTTCTGTCGGCCAAACCACTCTTAGAATCGTTATGAAAATTTGGTAAATGTTTTTCTACTGGGAAGAGCATGGATGACGATTTTTCGACAGTTTGACAACTGTAGCGTCCCCTAGTAGCAGTTTGCTTTTTAGCATCCGCAACTGTTTCTTCCTGCAGGATCTTTGTGAATTTTGACAAATGTATTTCTTTGAACGTGACAACAGATGATGACTTTTGGACGTATCTGACAACCACTGCACCCCCAGATCCAGTTTTAATTTTTTACGGTCTTGGCAGGTGTGTTCCAACTGAGAGGAGCATTGCTGACTTGCTATGCATCCTCTAGCGGCTATTTTGTTTTCTAGCATTGCTCCATTTAATGGGAATTTTAAAATAGCAATAATCCCTTGTATCAGCACCATATGCGATGCACACGGTTGGCGCATATCAACGCTCCGCGTTTCTTTTGATGGATGTATTTATTTCTTCTACGTAATTATTTGTGTTGTATGTTATCAAGTAAATTGCTCTGTTTAATAAAAGCAATCTCCCAAATCCTTGAAAAGATACTACTTTCTTATAAATGAACAGCCAAGGATACAAATGTGGAACTTCTGAATTTTGAAGCATAATCCATGAAGCATTCTCCCTCAAAGCTATACTTTTCCAATGAATTAAGGAAACAGTTTACTTCGCTTTGCACATTTTAATAATGTCTAATGCAACAGAAGTTTTCAAAAATGACAAAAGCTCTTCTAAAAATCGCTGCAAATTCGGATAAAAATAAAAACTCATTTTCAAACGATTAATGACAGTGATTTTTTCCTATTTTCCAAGAATAAAACTGACATAATTAGTCTGAGCATCACGGTTTGTATCACAACAAATCGATAATATATCAGTTTCTACAACCTTCGACAATTTTGGTTAAAGGAAAACTTCTGTTGTGTCATGACATTTTTCTTCCAATCTTTTTGTTATAAGTGCAGTTTAGGGTGAGTTTGTGCGTCGGGCAAATGTTCGGGGAGCGGGCACTGAAATCCAGTCCCGTTCGGGCATGAACATAAAACACCCCTGGCATCCAGTTTTTGGGATAACGTTAAGATTTTACTACTTCGGTGGATGACTTGCTGAGGAAGGACTTGCAGTTAGACCACTGGCGGCCTCAGAGCCCGAAACGTCAATGACACTGTTTTTGAAAACAGTTTCATTAAGACACAAATTAGAGCCGGTCGTTTTCCACTGAATCCAGATGCAACGGAACCTCTAATTGCAACTACAGCACCGCGGGACTTGATTGTGGCACATTTCGAATAATAGTTAAATCAGAATTTCAGAATTCTTCCAGCACTTTGCAAAATGTTCTGGGACTGTTTGAGGTAAAACTGACGTGGCCGATCACCATCCAGAACGTGAAGCTGGCGTTTTTCGTATCCGTGAACCGTGATTTGCAGGTTATGCACCGTGAGCGCATTTCTGTATTTTAGGGTTGTCATGAACCTGTGCGGTTGCATATCCTAAATGTGACATGTATGCCAGACGATTTTCTGCAAAATTTGCTACACCCTGGCTAAACCATCACTGTCACGTCGCTTTACCTTAGTATCACTCGAAAATAGAGTGGCATGTCTGGAGCCTGTCGATGTCTTTAAATCCTTCCAACTCAAACACATACTTCGGTAATTAAGATTTCTTTAAAGCATCGAACTTCATTCGTCAACAAAATCGTGGACTCGCCATTTTTGCTGTGATTGCATCTCTGCGCGTGTCTATCGCATGTAAATCTTTTAATCACATCGAGATCTACCTCCGTGACCGCGGGAGTTTGCCTATCGCCACTGCGCTGCACTGGTGGTCTGCCAGCATTGCAAATAGTTGGAATTTGGCTGCCAAGAACGCTTCTCGTGGGCCTGGACAAAATTACAGGAGTGTTTGTTCGAGTTGGAAGGATAAAGGACATCGACGGCCTCCAGTGTGATGCATAATTTGCTGAAAAGCTTTCAGCGTGTGGAGGGCATGTGGGGTGGTCATGGCCTCTTAAGTTCAGAAAAGGTTGCATTGTCTATCGTGAACTGTGAACTTAGTTCGAATGAAAGTGAACGGAGATTGAGATCCGGGTGACAGGGGTATGGTATAGCAATACATCACCGAAAGCACTACAGTACAGGGTAGTCAGTAAACCGGCGATTGTATTTCTCAGTGGGAAGAGACAATTGGCGGGAGTGGGGTGGTTGGGGGCACAATTGGTCGCGATTTGTCCGAGTGTTGGAGGTGCATTGGAGGGGCGACCAGGAGAGAAACGAAAATTAATCGTGATCCATGAAACTTGAAATAATGCGGCCGTGAATCGTGAAATCGACAATTCTGTAGGCGTAATCCGTGACAGGTTTATTTTTGTGTTAAATGGCTAATGAATATAAATGTGTAAATTGTACAATTATCCATTTTCTCTTTAGATCTCCTACCTCGGTTTCCCTGGAGACTTGTTGCTGAGGATGCTTAAAATGCTGATATTACCTCTCATCATCTCCAGCATGATATCTGGTGTGGCTGCATTAGGTAACACCTCAGGCCGGATGGGCGGTGTGGCGGTGCTTTACTACTTGACCACAACACTCCTGGCGGTCATTCTGGGAATTATTCTGGTTCTGTCCATACAACCTGGAAAGAGAGACGACATACACCAAATCGAGAAAGGAAATAAACAGTCCATCAATTCGGTAGCGGATTCTATTTTGGATTTGATCAGGTGATCATTTACCTAGCTCATGGCTGTATTTGTGTTTAAATTTTCTTTGCAAATTACCTACAACGTAACATGCGAAGTAGACCAAACTTATTTTAGGACACCGTTTGATAGTCTACATATCTTGAAGAGCGTTTTGTTACATAACAAGATTGTATTTAATACCAACTACAACTGTCTTTGCAGGTTGATGTTTCCGGACAACCTTGTTGCAGCGTGCTTTCAAAAGGTAAGGCCACTACAACCCAGGTAAGTGACAATGTATTGCCATACACTTGACAATGATTACTCTCCTCACTGCCAGTTCATGTGAAGCGCATTTCACAAGGTTGGTCTCTCAGATTTTCGCAAATATGGTGAATTTAACGGTTTTATTTGGAAATGTTAGGTTTGCATTCTTTTTTATGTGGCCACATACGTCGCAATCCCCGTCCGGACGTCCGTCCCTTAGGTCGTCGTCAAATACCTGCCATTTTATTATTATTATCAAGTTTGGTTTGTGGCGTCCTCTTCCCTATCTGCCAGACCGCATTAAGGATCATTTTTAAAATCGACATATGTGTTCCTATTTAGAAGAGCACGGCTAACGATTATATTCGACGGGTCCGAGCGCCTGCTATGCTCTCTTCTAGTGATAATTTCTAGGCGAAAATTTTTCGCCAAGTATGTTGTTCTGACATATTTTTTGTTTGTTTTTTGTTCGTTGTCTACAGTTCGCATTTTTCGTCCGATTCGCACGAAATTCAAACACAACTTCTTGCTTGTAAATAGCTCTAAGCCTATTGTTTTTGGTCATGATCAAATTCAAGATGGCGGACGTGACGGCCATTTTGTTTTCGAATTCGGATTCTAATGCTCATAGAGGCCGCAATTTTTGACGTACACGGCGTAAAATCTGTACGATTATTATAGCAGACGTGTACTACAGATGTGCAGTAAATCATGAACTTCCGGTTAAAGATGGCAGAAATATAAGCCATTACGTTTGGGCACCTTAATTTCAGGACGAAAACATTTTGTCCTGTAGAGGGTGCATTGTAGAACCAATTGCTTCGAAATTTTTCATGTGTTAGTTTCCTGTGAGTAGCTTTTATCAAGTGTTGCTTAACTGGAAATTGTTTTCGTTATTAAGAAGACTGCAACTGACATGGATTTTGGGACAAATCCGACTAGCCTGTAGTCCTGCAGTGGTGATTGTTTGCGTTTGCCTTGATATCTGCAATGTTCTTTATTGGATGTTCATTAAATCTGTAAAATAAAATACTATCACACAGACGACATCACGTTCCTATTTTAGACAGATTTGACCTACGTTGATTCCCTTAGTGGCATTTTTATGCGCCCACATATTTATATGTGGTCGCATATTGCCGTCATCTCTGTCTGGGCGTCCGGCGTCCGCGGCTGTATCTCCTAAACCCCTTACAGGATCGTATTGAAATTTGGCAGGTGTGTTTCTATGCGGTCTACGACAGAGGGCAACGAGTTTCGGACCGACCCGAATACCGCTGTGCCCTCTAGTATCAATTTTAATGTTTTACGTTTGCCTTTGTATCTTCAAAGGTCTTCAACCGATTTTCATGAAATTTGGTACATAGACATCTAATAATGAGTTGACATTATCCTCCCGTTTATGGATTGCTTCAATGCATTTTGCGCCATCTAGTGGCCATTTTTACTATTTTCGGGTCGTTTTTGGCGTCCGCTCCTCTAACAACCAAACCACTCTAAGGATGATTGTAAAAATTGGCATGTATGGTCTTACTATGAAGAACACAGATGATTTTCCGATGACTTCGACTACTGTGGCGCCTCCTAGTGGCAGTTTTGTTTGTTTTTGCGCCCATGGCTGTATCTCCTAAACGCTTTACAGGATCTTTATTAAATTTAGCAAATGCATTTATATAAAGTTGACAACAGGCGACGACGATTTTCGGACAGATGGGTCTACCGGTGTGCCCCCTAGTGGCAATTTTAGTTTTTTACGTTTATCACTGTATCTTCAAAGGCACTCAACGGATTTCCATAAAATTTGGCACATAGACATCCGAATGAGGTGACGCTAGCCATTCACCTTCAGATTGATTCAAGATTCTTGCACCACCTAGTGGCCATTTTTGTTGTTTTTGAGTCTGTTTTGTGGCGTTCGTCCCTCTGTCAACCAAACCACTCTAAGGATGATTGTGAAAGTTGGCATGTATGTTATTTCTATGAAGGGTACGGTCGCCGATAATTTTCTGACGACTTCGATTACTGTGACGCCTCCTAGTGACGGTTTTGTTGTTTTTCTTTTGCACCCATACCTGTGTATCCTAAGCCCTCTGCAGGATCTTTATTAAATTTAGAACGTATTTATATGAAGTTAACAAGAGAAGATGACGACTTTTAGACGGATCCGATGAACACTGTGTCCCCTAGTGGCAATTTCGTTTTTTGTTTTCCTCTATTTCTCTGAAGTTCCTAGGGGAATTTTAATTTAATTTGTTAAATGGCTTTCTTTTAAAGAAACGGTGACATTTTGTTTGGTTTTCAGACAGAGTCGACTTATTTTATGCCATCTTGTGCCCATTTTAATGATACAAATAAACAACCCTAAAAGCACACCATTTGCGATCCATTCGTGGGCGCATTTCAACGCTCCGCGTTGCTCTTGTTATTATTTTTATTCTGTTCTCCAAATTGCATTGAAGAATCACGATGAAAGGGACAAGTGGGCCCTATTGTGGAGAGTATTGTTGACTTGTTTTACACCTTTAGATGCTATTTTCAGTTTTAGTGGGAATGATTAAAATAATGACGATCCCTCGTATCTGTACTATATGCGATGCACACGATGGGCGCATATCAATGCTCTGCGTTTCTCTTGTTTAGGTGAGCTCCGCTCACATGTTGTCGCATATTCCCATCATCTCTGCCTCTCCGCCAAATCGTCCGTCCGACGTCCGTGTCTCTGTCATAAAGTTGTGTGCAAACATGTGATTGATTATAATCGAAAAATAATCGATTTTCATCAAACGACGAGCACTCGAGCTTGATTTTGCCAAAACCGAATAGAGTTGGGAAATGTCCGAAAATGGGCGGACATAACCGAAGGAACTTTCAGTACTTTTTCTGACGTTTTACATTATAATGCATGCATACAATGTACGTCTGTACGAAATGATAGTTTGTATTATATTATTAAATTATCATTTCGTTGCATCATCTACTTTTTTCTCTAATGGTATTAGGTCGTTGATAACTTTGTGCTGTACAGATCGGCAACCCGGTGATTGATTTTTTTTCGTAAACAGACTGGAGGAAATATGTGCGTGAAATTCAACAAGAATATTTTTATTTATGAAAAAATGGCAGTAATTTTCGCTCTACTAGCCCTTTTCCTTCCAGAGATAATTTCAAGTTGACCACTTCTGTTCCCGGTGGAGGGACTGTTAGAAGCAACGAGACCTTTGTTTGATAACTTTTAATTAACCAAGAATCGAGTAGCTGCTATAGCGCAAATTGGATGAGAACAATCAACATATCTATGTTGGTAAAAGTTACCAGTTGCTAATTGGTAACGTCTATCATGTGAATCTTTAAACATTATTGTGAAATGCACATGATATGGTAGTTCACGGAAAAGCACACAGTTCTAATTAAGTTTAATTTTCTCTGCTATTTCAGCAAAAAACTGAACAGATTTATAAACTGGTCTACCCGCCGATGAACAACACGAATGCAACCAACGGAACGACCACTCTAGATCGTACGTAGAATTTTAACAACGTGTGCTCCTTTAAGTTGTTATTAACCAAACAATTTAACTTTAAATTCAGATTACTTAGGGTTACAAAATTTGTCTCAAAATGTTTCCTTGCTCATTGTAAAAAAGATTTCAGGGCTTGGGCAGAACCAACATTTCGTCGTTGTTTTAGACCATCCCCATTGAATAAAATGACCTGTTTGGTCAACGGACCTTACTTCTCATAGTCTTGAGTAATATCGAACCAGTAGTTCACATGCCCAGAAATCACCTCTAACCAGAGTAAGGAGCAGTTTGAGACCAATTTTAACGGTAAGTGGTCTCGGTAAAAATGTGCTTAAAATAATAGCTTCAGCAATACATTGCACAATAAAGCGCGAAAACTTTTGGCATATTTGGCGCACTCTCTGCTTTGCCGAAGTATACACATAGGAACACACAACTCTTGAGATGCACAATATATCACTTTAGAAGAGTGTTTTATGAATTCCACATCCAAAACAAAATCTGAGTCAAACAAAGAGCTGTGTTGCTCCTCAGTGAAAAATGGTTGATGGCTTTTCATGTTTTATTTTCCTCTTCGTCCACTTTCGTTGTTTCTGTTATTTGCTATTGTATGTTCGCCTTCCTTTCATCTTAAAGTATTGCACTCTGAGGTTATCAGTGCGTTTCATTATTGCTTAATTTTCCAGCTTTGATAAAACCGGAAGTGATCATCACTGGCTCTCGTGTCGTTACCAGCAGTGGAATGAACGTTCTAGGTCTGTTGGTTTTCTCCGTTGCCCTTGGCCTGGTTCTCTCCAGTATGGGAGAGCAAGCCAAGCCTCTTGTGGATTTCTTTGACTGCCTAAATGAGGCTACCACTCGGCTGGTCGCTGTCGTCATTTGGTAAGTTTAAAATCAAGATTGACGGTGACCATGTCCACCGGAAAATGCAGGGGCCTGTTTTCACTGTTTGTCATAACTTGGACGATTATATTAACTTGCTCCATAACTTATTCTGTGTTTCACTAAAGATAATTGGAATTTTTCTGAACCTCAAGTCTCATAATACTCGTTTCAAATTTCAGCAAAAGTCGTAACTGGTTAGTTGCACCTGTTGTATACTCAAGACTTGTTGCAAAAAAGTAGTACATCGTTCAATGGAACGTGTCTTGAGTAGAAATGAAATATGATTAAGCTATGTAACATTATTTTTGAGAACAGCCTTTGTAGTACAGCTGTGGCACAGGTTTACTGACACAGTGACTCTTGGGAATTGTTTTTCTCCCAGGTAGAGATACGAAATATACCGTGGTCACGTGACTTGCGAAATAGAGTACGACATCAATATATCTTGACGTACCTTTCTCGTAAGTGTCTGTTTGGCCCCATCTACATACACACTGGGCCAAAATCAAAACTTCGTCCTTATTGCAGCAGGTATTGACATTATCGATATAACTAGTGACATCTCCTCCATCAGGTATTCACCCATTGGGATCATGTTTCTGATCGCTGCCAAACTATTGGCTATGGACGACCTAGCTAATCTCTTTCGTATGCTCGGACTGTATGCCGCTACGGTAATAGCCGGCTTGGGTATCCACGGACTCATTGTGCTCCCGCTGCTGTATTTGATCTTCGTACGCAAGAATCCTTTCCGATTCATATACGGAATGCTGGAAGCCCTGGTCACAGCATTTGGCACCGCATCTAGGTATGTAGAATCATTTGTTTGTTTTCTTTGGAATTTTACAACTGAGAAGCAAAGGTAGAAGTTGGTAACCTGAACCGAGAATGCAACGAGCTATAAGGTTATGACAGTTGCATCTCATGAAATAATTGAAGCGTGAAACGCATTGAGTAAAATTATCTCGCCATTGGTGGTTAGGTTTCTACACACCAAAAGGAGTTCTACACATTAGGTATTCTTTGCAACAAACTGTCGACTTAACCACCAAACTCAGACCGCCTGGAGCAACTCAGACCGCCCGCAAAGCGCTTGCAAAAGTGACTGGCGATTTTGTCAAAGTGCTAGCGAAAACGATGGTTTTCTTTATCACTTTTGTTAGTAGTGAACGCTTATAAACCGAGTGCCACCTTCACTAGCGCTTTGAGTTACTCTAAAACAGCCCTTGAAACGCTTGCCAAAACTATTACTATTTTCTCCAACTGCAGTTAAAAATGACCACCTCCGTCGCAGACAACACGTATAGCACGTACATGAATGCCTGCCAAAATACTATAGTGTTGTAGCCACTGAAAAACTGTCAGCGTTTTCGCCACTAAAGTCGGCATAAAATGAGCCGACTGCCCTTTAGATATGTTAAACATGTGTACTTTTGTGCCACATGTCTTTCTTCCGTTTTTATATTTCACACAATCACTAATTAATTACTACACATTTTATGCCCCGCATATTATGTGCCCCATCGGAAATCCCTCTCATTTTCTTGACTTATCCCAGTCAACTGGTGTATTGACGTCATATTTTGACCAGCACATTACCGTCCTAACCACAGTGAACAGCTGATCGCCTGGCGGCACAGTCCAAAATTAATTAGTTTGCTCTAGGAACGTCACAAATTACTGAAACGTCGTCGACTTTAGGCATTAATGTCGATTCATAACGCGATTACTAACCAAAACAATCGTGTCAGGTAAAGCCCCTCTCGAACCCAACACATTGAACAGCGGCGTAGATCTGTCTTAGGGCGCTATTGATTCACTCACGGCGAACCAAGTTTCGAATTATTTGCACCCATGTAAAACGCCATACAACAGCTATACGGTAAACTTGTCGAACTCTGCGGTGGAAAAACATATTCATTTTTCATATAAGATGTCCTGATTATCCACTAACAACAAACCCGAAAATAAATCACTGCGGCACTGGTCGGTCCCATTGTTTGGGCGCAAGACTGTGGCTACCGTCTCTAGCTGGCTCAGTAGAGACGGTGAAGCTCCTATAGGAAGCTTTTCGGCAAAGAATGTCTCCACTGGTTAAAAAATCCAAAGGCACGTTGTTATCAGCACCTTTTGCGCATATAGGGACACCTTATGAGGCCGCCATGTCTTTTATTCCTTCCAACTTGAACAAATACTCCCGTTATCAAACTTTTTCTTCGAGTAGTTCTAAAATCGGAGACTGGTAATTTTTAACACTGCGCGCGTCAGATGGTATGACGTCATTTGCGTCGATTAGCACGAGCGCCATCTAATTTTTTTTTCGGCGCTAAGTGGGGTTCCTGATGGGGTCGTACGATAGTAGTTAGCGTAATCAGTAAATGCCAGGAGTAAACGAAGAGATGAAACAATTGTGTTGATCAATAATGCACATATTTAACATTTTTAAAAGTCATTTCGCCATTTTAATTCGTCTTTAAGTGAATCTAGTGTCATGCAGCTTTTAGACTTGTTCTTGTAACGATTGCGACTTACGCTACATTAACCCGCACAACTGTCGCTATTCTGTGAATTTGGCTAAATTTTGATAGTCTATTAAACAACTCGTGTTTTCAGCTCTGCGACTCTTCCTGTTACGTTTCGTTGCATCGAGAAAAACAACGTAATTGACTCACGAGTGAGCAGATTCGTCCTTCCTATTGGCGCCACAATCAACATGGACGGTACCGCCCTCTATGAGGCAGTAGCTGCAATTTTCATTGCCCAGCTCAACAACATTGATTTGAACGTGGGTCAAGTTATAACGGTGAGGTAGGTTGTTCGCCTCATTGATCTTGTTGATTTTCAATATCTCACAATTAGAGTGGCAATAAACGAGCGTAAGTCTTTTGTCACAAATGCATTTTGATATAGGCCACTTACTGTCAAAAATCGATCTTATCTTTTCGGTAATTCAAGTTCAAGTTTGTTTCGTTACCTGACTTGAGATTAATGAATTGATAGGCGGTTAGTGAATCAGACCGAGTCCCATTCAGATTCTTGTCGTGCCGGGTGTACAACAGTCAAAATTATAATTTTTGAATCACCTTGAGGACTGGCATTATGGAATCCATTGTTTGCGTTATTCGACCCAACTTCTATACTGGACATTGTAAACAGTTTTTGGTGGTCGGTTCACAGGCAATCGATTGCCAATAATATTCGTCAATAGCTATATGTGTACATTTACCGCTCATCTTTGCTCGTCGCTCACTTGATTATGGTGGGAGAGGTCGCTGACCAAAACGTCATGAAACATTCAACGTACGGGTTGGTGTAATTAGAGACAAAAATGAATTGCATAATTCTACTTCTGACAGTGAAAGTACTGATCTTAAGATTTCATTTCTAGAGTTTAATCCACGCATGTTTTAAAGCTACATTTCGCTGGATAAAAAACGAAAACCGAATTCAGCATTTCACCATTTCAGTGTTATAAACTTGATCTTACCGCCACAAGATTTCTATTTCTCTTAGCAACCAGAACATCGGAACCATCGTCGGCTCAATGAAATGCTGGCGAGTTTGTTGGGGTAGGCTAACCCTAAAATTCGAAAGTGGCGCATATTGTATGAATTGCCAGTTACTTGAGTTGCCGACTTATTCGGAAACAATTCAACATACTAGGATGGGCGCGGTAATGTTTATAAATCTCAAGCGCTGTGGTTAAGAATTCACACATTGTTCAGCTGAAAAACTGTCGTTTTATCATTGCAAGAACGTGAGAGTAAATGTTGCTGAAAAGCTCTCCATCGCCCCCAACGGAGCGTTCACATATTACGCCATAACTCGAGGGGGAGGGGTTATGGAAAGATGACGATTTATGACAGGAGGAGGGGATTAGACTCATGGTGACCTCATCATGTGATTTATTATAATATCTCCATAACAGTGCCTGTCGTTGGGAAACGGACAAACTACAGCCCCAGTCCATCACTGCCTATCACTGGCAATCACATTGATGAAGCGCATAAGGGCATGATCAGGATGTCCAGCGACACGCGTGGTCATGTTTTGCTGTGGACGGGATTTATATCGGGAGCTTGTTATGCATATATGTAGTGTTGCGACGGAATTTATTTTTTATTATTACATTGAGTGTGCCAGATTCGTTTTGCTCTGCTATACCTCAAGTTTCATTGTTAAATCTAATGTTTTGCTCTTCTGATTGCCGATTCAATGTAGACTGGCCACCGAGTAATAGAAGACGATAGCGGTGTAACTTTATATTGCAAGTGGAATAGCGTTGAAATGTACCCACTACTGCGCCGCAAACGGTGTGTTGCAAGGGGTGTTTTAGTATCATAAAAATGACCATTACATGGCGCAGAATACTTCAAACCGTCCGAAATTGGGAAGGCGTCGTCTTTATATTACAAAACTATTTGCCAAAATTCATGAAAATCCTCTAAGGGAGTCTAAAGACACCAAGGCAGAAACCGTAGAAACTGAAATTGTCACTAGGGTGTACAGCGGTACTCAGAGCCGTCCAAAAAGTCGTGGGCAGTCATTGCCATGGCCGAAAAAATCACCACAAGGGGCCACCACAGTTGTCAGATCCATCCTGAAATCAGCATCAGCCATGATCTTCTCATCAGGAACACAACTGTTAAGTTTGACAATGATCCTATGAGAAGTTTGGCAGATAAAGAGGCGGACGCCAACAACAGACTCGAAATAATTAAAATGGCCAGTAGGTGGCACAGAATATGTCGAATTCGCCCGACAATGAAAAGGCGTTGTTGTCTCCCTAATAGAAACCAATTTTCCAATTTTCACGGAAATCACCCGTTACTCAAATAACAGTGGCAAACGTAAAAATATGATGTTGCCATACACTAGGGGGCACAGCTGTAGTCGGATTCGTCTGAAACTCGTCGTCATCTGTTGCCATCTCCATAAGAACACATCTGCCAAAGAGTTAGGAAAGAAGATTCAGCTATGGACGCAAAGTAACAAAATTGCCATTGAGGGGCACCAGAGCAGTAAAACCCGTCCGAAAATCAACGTCGGTTGCGGTCTTGTCATCATGAATAGATCCGTCCGCCAATGTTCAAAATGATTCTTTAAATTGTTTGGCGGATAGAGAAGTTAACGACAAAAACGTTCTAAAAAACTAAAATGGCCACCAGGCGGCGCAAAATACGTTAAGTCCGTCCGAAAATTAGAAGACGTCATTGCCTTCTTAATAAAAACCTATTTGCCAAATTTCATGGCAATCCACCAAGGAACTCAAAAGATGCAAACATACAAAACTAAATTGCCACTAGGGTCCAGAGCGGTAGTTGGATCGGCCCGAAATCCGATGTCATCGTCTGCTTTATAGATAAACATCTGTCAAATCTCATTAAGATCTCGTAAGGTATTTACAAGATACAGCAGCTGACGCGGCCATGATGACAGCCATTGGTACCCAAATTTAAATATTTGGGCGCATAAAAAGGCCGCCCTTATTAAAACATTTCGTTTTTCCCGCCCTATCCTCGCTCCTCTGACTTAGTTTGGTATGGAAATATTCATTATTTTTGGTTTGATAGTTGAAATGGCGTACTTTAATTCATTGCTGAATACAACAGCGGCAAATGCAACTATGATTGTAAAGCGCTGTTAGTTTGTCATTAGAATCGTTAAGACGGAATCTCCAACCAACTGTCAGTTCTTGCAGAAGCAGTGGATTGTTTGGCTATGATGACATAATTAGAACTGGACGGGTGGATTTATCATGATGACGGGTGATGACAAAGGGGGACAGGTGGCTAAAGTGGCAAATTTTGGATGACGTAACATGTGAATGCTCCCTTATCGACTGAAATCCGCCGGTGTCAGAGTCTCAAAAATTTTCATATTCACTCTGCGGCTCGAGTCGGAGGCACAATTCCACAAAACTCGCTTTCTTTAATAGCCAAACCTGTTTTGAAACTCCAAAAACCTTATAACTCTATTTACAAATTAATGGAGTTTCACTGAGTATTTAGTTGTTGATTCTCATGACTGAACACTATATTCTGACATGACGGGCGAAATGAGCTTGCGAGTTACAACGGGGGAATCAACAATTGGTCGGACTTCAAAACCAGTTGGCTGGACTTCTTCAAAACTCAATGGCCGATGCTCTAACTTGGTGGTCGGACCTCAAAAGAGGTTGGCAGGTTCCTCAAACCAGATGGCCGCACACAAAAAACTGGTTGGCCGGACCTAAAACGGGTTGGCCGGTGCTCAAACACGATGGCCTGACAAATCGCCGATTTTGAACAAAACAAACAAACGGGCACGAAAAACAAACGCTAGATGTCACTTGAATTCTTCGAGACATTCAAAGCGAGTCTCTGAGGAAGTTTGGCCATCGTGTTTGATCACCGGCCAACTGGTTATAGCACCGGCCATCGTGTTTTGTGTCCGGCCAACGTAGTTTTTGGGTGAGGCCATGGCGTTTTGAAGTTTGGACAACACGTTTGATCACCCTACATTCGGTTTTGCAGTCCAGTCGACTGGTTTTGAAGTCCGGGCATGTGGTTTTGAAGTCCGACCAATTGTTGATTCCCCTCCCCCCATGAGTTTGGCGGTACTTAAAGGTCGGAGAACTGAGAGTCAATGACCTCTCAGATTTTTTAAAACAAAAGTAAAAGCAAAATGCACTCGCGAAAGAAAATCGAAGTATTTTTATGAAACAATCTCCGGGCAACTGCCGAAGTGTTGTCTGAGATAAATTCGTGTAATTTTGTCCACGATTATGTCGCTTAAATATTAATCACGCTGGTGTCCATTGGACAAGCTAACAAAAGAAATGTGCGCATTTGAGCTCTATCGTAATCGCACCTCTACCGCCCTCCCTCACTGCGTCGCACACATATCTTTCTAGCTATAATATGGAGGTCCATCGATTAATCTGTTGTTCCAAGGCTAATGGCAAACAGAGCATTAATTTGACAACTAAATGTATAAGAAATATTGATGACAGCGAACTTTCATTTCCTAAACGCGCTATAACGACGGAGGTAAATGAGTTCTTAACTACAGTACTGACAATCAACGACAGCGTTGCTTAAGATCCGCTGCCGGCTAAGCCAAGCCACTTATCTCGGAAAGTCAAATGGGTATTAATCGCTCATTTTACATCTAGCTGCCATTCATACGTCACAGCATAGTCATACAAATATAATGTCGACTGACCCAGGCATACATATCGCTAAAATATGTGTCTGCGTTTCTGATGGATTTCCTTATAACCAAGCAATGATTTATAATATTTGATATTGGAATTAAATGGTACTCCATAATCTGCCTATTCGTTTTGATGATCCATTCTCTCGTATTCAACACAGATACAATTTCCTGAGGCAATTGACAAGTTAATCAACCACTGACACCGTTTTTATGCGCCCACATATTTATATGTGGACGCATTATGGCGTCATCCCCGTCCGTCCGTCCGTCCGTCCGGGGTCCGGCGTCCGGCGTCCGCTGCTCTATCTCCAATACCCTTTGAAATATGTTCGTTCAATTTTGCACACATTTGTTCCATTTATGGATGGAACGGCATGAGCGAACTTTCGGACGGATCGGACTACCGATGTGCCCCCTAGTGGCAGTTTTATTTTTTTACGTTTACCTCTGCCTTCAAAGGTAGTCCTCAACGGATTTGCAGGAAATTTGGAATATAGGCATCTATTGGTGAGATGATACGATTCTCCGATTTTCGGATGGAATCGAAGTACTTTGCGCCACCTAGGGGCTGTTTTGCTGTTTTCGAGTCTGTTTTTAGCGTCCACCCCTCGATCAACCAAACCATTCTAAGGATGATTTTGAAAATTGGCGTATATGTTCTTAGTGTGAAGAGGACGGTTGACGATGACAATTTCGACTACTATGGCGCTTCCTAGTGGTAATTTTGTTTTGTTTTGCGCACATAGCTGTATCTCCTAAACCCAGTGTAGGATCTTTATTGAATTTAATAATTATATTTATACACTGTATGAAGCTAAAAACAAACGACGAGGTCTTTCAGGTGGATCCAATGAACGCTGTGCCCCTTAGTGACAATTTCAGTTTTTCTGTTTTCCTTTGTTTCTCTGAATGTCCTTGGCAGTTTTTTATGAAATGTCAAATTGGTAAATAGCTTTGTATTAAAGAAGCGATGGCATGTTCCCGTTTTCAGATGGATTGGACGTTTTTGCGCCATGTAGTGGCCATTTTGATGAAACAAATGATGAACCCTGGCTAGAAGCACACCGTTTGCGGTGCATTCGTGGTCGCTTTCAACGCTCGACGTTGCTTTTGTTGGGATTGTGTTTGTATGTTGCATCAGAGCCTATAGTACATTGACCGTCAACTCCGTATATTTTCAATGGACGAAATCTGGCGTGCGTTCAGTAGACGCTAGGACCTACGCTAGCACTTAGCTAAAACCTAGTCAAAGTCACGTGCTCTCATCTAAAATGCACGGCAATATCTCACGTAATCTGGCGAAGTCTTGCTTTTTAGAGAGGTCCTTGCGTTACTGAACGGGAGGCTGTGCTCTTACGCACAAGGCGTTACGTCATTATTCACTAGCGACACCTGGCCAATTACGTCGTCTGCCGTTGTATGGTCGCGTGGTAGTAGCATTGCTAAAAGTACTCACGATACCAACCAGTCTACTATTAGACTTTGAACAGCGTTTCAATGCCGAAATTTTTTTTTTCGTGTACTGGACAGTAAAATAGATGCAAGAATTTCCCATCACAATACAATAACCGGAAACTGAAACAGATAATTTAGGAGAGTGGCGCCTCCTCTAGGGTAATACGCAAATCTGGTCTCTATAATCTATGGTTGCATGAGCTAATGTTAGTGGATTGACCTGCTTATTCAACGCCGTTCACTAGACCAAGAGTGCGAGGTTCTCTGTTAGATTGTTACGGCCAGTCAACTTGCCCGTTCATTGATAAACGCTTCGATAACTATTCAGTGATGGGGCGCATAATTTCCTCTACTGCTTTAAGGACCTGACTTCGATAAATAAGACGGTTGAAATTCAATTTAAACCGATTTTCTATGTGTGCTACACATCGAAATGAATCGTGATCTTCAGTTTGATTAGAGTGCAAACAAATCCCCAAAGCAGTGTGTTTTTGCATTCTCTAACAATAATCCCTTATAAATTTAATCGTTGTATTTTGAAAAGACTGAAAAATTGTCAATCAATTGCAATGATAATAACCTCAGTGTGTTTGCAGAAAAATCAAAAGAGCGGAAACTATAAAATCTTGTTCAGTTTCAGTTTAAAACACTTCAAAACTGATCAAACAAGGATTCAGTAACTCTAACGTGTCAATTTAAATTCCTCCCTAGTCTTAACAATTTCCTGATATGTGCCAGTGCACTTACATGTAAGTATTCAAAAACTCGCTTTTCTAAGTGTCGTAATCCTCTTTGACAACAGGATGAACTGATGTGTGTAACTGCTAACCTGTGTAGTTTTGTGGGGAGTAAATATTACCAGAATATTGTATTTTTGAACGTTATCCCCGAACTCTTGAGATTTCATACCGCACAAAGTGAACTTGCGAGAAAGGCGGTACCTCTGAAGGTCAAGTGGAGGATTCAACCGCAGTTTTTTGCGAAAATGAAAGAAAAAGAAAAACATTTTCGAAAGAAAATCAAGATATTTTTTATTAAAAAATGAGGTGTTGCCTTAGAAAACTTCTTGCGATTCTCTTCAACTTTGTGCATTTTATTCACGTTTCACTTCCGCCCATTATGTCACTTCAACCTTTGAATTTGTTCTATCAGCTTTTTCTTTTTACATTGTTTTTCTTTTTTACTTCAAATTATTATACGGTGTGACTTGACAAAGGTAAATAGACAAAAATTAGCACTGCCTCAATACTTATTTTTGTGAGCAATTACCATGAATACATACACAAAACGTACTAAGAGTGGCGTAGATGAACTAATATCCCACAAGATATTATTCCGCGTATCGACTGAGACCGAACGTGGCGGATCACATCCTATATGTATGTACTTGCGCGTTAGGTTGCAAGTTTTCTCTGACTAGTAAATGTAACGATTTATTACTTGAAAGAGATAACGAAGATGAAAGCAACGGTAACTGTGCATTGAACTTATAACATCTCCTAAAAATAGTTACAGTGTAAATAACAACAGTATTTCATATTGTAGTTACCGAGGAATCGGCGCCTGAGTTGCAGACGATATAATATTTAGCAATTGAAAAATGAGATATAACTTTCATATAATAAATAGTCCTGTTCCAGATGTTACGATTGCATGTTGAGTGTTATGTACACTGCTGCATTTGTATTACTTTAAACTATTTTCGGAAAGTTTGATGATCGAACTGGCTAACGACGTTGAGTTAACATTGACCTACCTTTTGAACTTTCCATGTCAGAGGTCACTGTTGAAGTAGTGCGGGAAGTGGATACGGAAAACAGTATTACGTGGCCACAGTGCACTCGACTGATTCAACACGTATGGGATAAATGAGCATACTTATCTGTAGACGAATGTGTCATTAGTCGCTCAACATTAATTTTGCTTTAAAACGGGATTTTACACCGGCGACGAGCAACACATAGTGTGTTATGCCTTTCTACATGAGTTCATTAAAAAAATTGCGCTTTTTGAGGATTGTCGACGTTTCTGTGGCGAGCTGCCAGAGTTTCTTTGAAGCTGGTTAAAACTTGCTTGTTTGCAAAAATCGCCTACATTTTAATGAACGTTTGACTCCATCAGCTACTACGACATCGCTGAAAGGAAAACACTATATAAAATTATGGACATTCACGCATAGCATAGCTTATCAAACCTCACTTCCCTGTCTTGTCACGTTTTTGTTCATTCTAAAGTTGCATAATTATGCATTGCGCGGGGCAGCTTTTGACTTACGTAATTCCTATTCACAAGTAAGCCTCCTCTCTCCCATCGGCAAAAATTCATTATGTTGTCTTAAAACAAAGTGGCACTGTTTGGCATTGTTGCTCCCCGGCGTCAAAAACATCGTCACGCAACTGGTGGCACTCTCCAATTCAAATCACCCGTTTGAATGGTAATTGCCACGAAATGACAGAAAAGAAAAGGAATTTAAAACACTAGTGTACTGACATCTGAAAAATAGGTACGTCGACACTATGTCTTGTGAGTAGTCTTAGTGTGAAATGCTCAAAAAGGAACGTTTGAACATTTTGCCTCTTCTCTCAACAGCGTCACTTCAACTCTGGCCTCAGTTGGCGCGGCTGGAGTGCCCTCTGCCGGTCTGGTTACCATGACTCTTGTTCTCACCGCCGTTGGGTTGCCACAGACTGACATCGCTTACATCATCGCTATTGATTGGTTCTTGTAAGTAATCACATTCCGCGTTGCATTGGCCGTAGTGCGTTTTCTTCAAAACTGCGACAAAGTTTTTGAAAACAAAACTTTTGTTTGCTCACAAAACAACACATATTTGGAACGGGTATAAACTTGCATTCCATCACAAATCTAACTTGGTTTAGATAACTTAAAGGAGAATGCCACCCGATTAAATTAGTCTTTTTTGCTGTCTTGATCGGTCTACATCCACATCGCCTCGCATACAGTCGACCTTACCTTGCCAAAAGGTGTCGCGTTAACCTGTGAGGAAGGTGAGAAACGACGCTAGCGACGTCAGTGGTTCATATGCAGAGTGAATGCCGCTTTGTTGCGGTGCATCGTTCCCGCTTGTCCGAACTAAGCAGTTGCGAGGAAAACGGGTATATCGTTTTTTTTACTTCCTCGAGAGTCCGAAATGTCTAGGAAGTGGCTCATGGTAGTGAAGAATGAAATGTACGCTGTAAATAGCAAGTATGAGGCCGTGAAACATCTCCGTGTCTGTGGCCTGCAGACGTCGACAGTACTTGCCTGACGAATGCCGGCTTACCAAATAACTTACCATTGTCCGAGCTTGTTCACGGCGCCTCTCTAGTAATTCTTCATGTTCGAATTGATAGCCTGTGAAACTTAACGATCCACCTGCGAAGTCGGGACTGGTGAGCTCTAGCTCGTCCTGGGGATTGCGAGTTGCCATGTTGGCGTTTATTACTGAGCGTTCTGTTTCAAAATGAATTATTCTCACCCTAACCAATGCTTATATAAAACTGAAACAAAGTCTGTCTCATTAGATGCAGTTTTTAATGCCTTTGGAGTGTTCGTGAGTGCAAATGATTTGAGAAGCCAGCAATGAACAAATCACTGCGTTACCGGCTGCAATAAAACTAATTGACCGACGGAACACCGAGGCCGTGAGTGAGCTCATGCTAATTTAGTGTTTGCTGGCAGAAACTGCTGTGAAACAACTCGATTTCCATCCCACGACCAGGTGTTAGGGGAATCTTTACTTACATTTACATTACTCAAATAATGATTGTCAATGTACAACTTCTGCCCTGACGGTGCTGTGGCCGAAAGCGGCCAACCTGAATTCGCGGCCCCCGACGAGTAAGTAGATTTGCAGTTTCGTGGCTAATTCACCAACATAATCACGTGCACATTACTTTGGCTCACTACTATAGTATTTTCTTGACTGGAAGTTTAGTTTCCACTGAACTTCGGCTCGTTAATGTTCGCGATATCTGATCTGTTTCCGAGCCACTGGCCGGGATAACGGAGTCCGTCCGGCCGGCCGCCACGGGCCTGATCGGGCTCCTAGCCACTGGCCAGGATAACAAACGTTTTGTGTTTAGAACTAAAAAAATCACAAGTCTAAACAACACAGATCTAGGTTCTCCTGTCTGTATCTCACGAAAAATACTTCGAAATTATCTCCGAACAGACCCCGAACTGCCTGCTACGGCCTTATTGTCCTGCCGAACTTTGTAGGCCACGGTGTGTCCAAATACTAATAAATCCGTAAGAGCGAAATAAAACAACACGGTTTTATAAGAACTCGGTGTATTTTAAGGGTTTTACATCGAATTTTGATGATATATTGGTGTTAAACGATGACTTTAAGCGATAAACTGACACCAGTAACCCGGTTGTGAACTGCTGAACAGACTGCGTGTGAAACCGATGACGTCATTGGGTAATTTCAACAACTCCGTCTGCCGTCAGGTGTCAGGTAACGCAACCGTCGTTATGGAGTAGAACTACTCGATCTAAATTGATACAAATTAGGTTGTTTTTGGGTGGCGTGCTCCTTTAAACTTACCGCAGTCAAACTGGTCTGAAATGGAAACTGATTATAAGACTTCGAAAGAACTTACAGTTCGTTATTGTTTGAAACCAGGCTCTGAAAGTGGTCATGTTGCTGCGTGTCGTTTTGTGCTCCCAGCACTGTCTCGAAGAATAACGACACGTCAGTTCTGTGCAATTAAAGAAATCACCTCTCATCTGAGTAAGAAGCAAATTGAGGTCAATTTTATGGCGTTTTAACCTTTAAAACAGGGTCTAAATCAGAAGATCGCTTTTGGGACGAAACGTTGGATTATGGCCGGTTTAAGCAAGTGTCATACGTGTACATCATGTCGTTCCCAAACTTATGAGCCCCTGCTTCGTCCGTTTTAAACACAACTAAAACCTGCCAGTTAATGTAAGACGTGTTCCACCATGTAACTAGTTCTATGTTCCTATATAAGACAACACAATTTTCCCAAAGGTAGAATAGTGTGAGCACTGCTGGCGGTGTAACAACAGCGGCTTTTGTTTTTGAAGCAGATGTAGCAGTTGTTGGTCTGAATTTAGGGGGAATTTCTCCTATTCGTTTCCATTTCTCGATGCTCTCAGCAACGAGGAGTTGGTTAATGCTGACATCTAATTGTCAATGGTTAGGTAACCGACGAGTTTCTTTCACTTCAACTCTTTCTTGCTTTGTTTTTACCGCTGTTGCAGAGCTTGGACGGTCCGGTCATCTTCATATCTGATGGTCATACGACTTACCCGCAAAACAATTTCGTTTTGTCGTGCACACGGCACGAAGTGAAAATGTCTATTGGATTTTGAGGCTTTGAAGTAGCTAAAGTGATTCTTTGTTTCCAGGGACCGCTTCCGCACAATGATCAATGTTTTGGGGGACAGTTTTGGCTGCGGAATAGTGTATAGATACACCAAAGAGAAGTTAGATATGCTGGACGAAGAGAATGCTGAGTTGGAGAAAGGCATCCAGAATCCTGCATTCGAGTCAGACACAGAACAAACTCAGATGTAATTTCAGTAGCCGTGCAAAAATAAACCTCGAGGTGCACTTCTTCAACAGCTTGAACTCTCCTCCACGTGGATCCAGGGAATCGTGCTTTTAGACAGAGTAAGCTTCCGCGAAAGATTGATATATGAATATTTAAGTTCACTACAGTAAACAGTATACTCATAACATAAGCAGTATAACAGGGGCTTATTTCACTAAAATGTTTTTACACAGATCATAAATAAAGATTTATGACAAGTTTTATTTTTGGTTCACTCGGTACAATATTCCTCAGTTTTCTTACGATGGTATCGTATACATGTACAGTGTGTCTCACAAAATGTACTCCCTCTTTTAATGACAACAGCTGTGCTGTTTATTGACAATATTACTGACTTAAATTCATAAAAGGACGACCAAGTTAAAAAAACAAACGCATTTTTGATTAACTCGAGAAGAAAGTTAACTATCTTTGCACTTCCTAGCGTTTTTGAATTTACATTAGCAAAATTTTTAATTCTTTGAAAAGTTTTGGAAAACGAAAAATTTTCACGCGAAGTTACTGGAAACTCAAACCCTTGAGATAAAGCGGCTAGAAATAGTGTCTTCGTGTCAAAAACAACTTTCGTCACTTTGACATTTACGCTTCCAACACGACATCATTGCCTTCTTATTATAAAAGTAAAATTGATTACGACAATTCGCCTAGACAAATTCAACGTGTCAGTGTCTCTGAGCAGTATCTCTGGTGGAGTAAAACAAAAGTTGTTTTACATCCTAGAGAGCACAAGCATAATGCCGCTTTAATAAGCAGAGTTTCATTTCGGTTTATAGACTAAATTCCTTTTTTATCAGGTCTTTATAAATTTAGACAAGCAATCTTGTTCCTAAAGTTGATAGCTTAGAAAAATACAACAGCGTTTCTGAGATTTCATCTTAAAGCTTGAACAAATTGGAATTTGGTCGTGTTATTGACCCCTCTGTTTTGTCAACTTTTACTAAAATAGGCGGTCACGTGATCCGATCAAAAGCAGATTGGTATAAAGTCAAAATTAAACTCTGCTTTCAAAAAACAATTATATATAATATTTCTTAGTTGAATTTAATAGCCTAGCACATATTTGGCCCAACGCACAGACTTGCGCAGGTCCTACACACATGTAACCTTACAATTGTTTAAAGTTCTTTTTTCCACTGCACGTGATGGTTTGAAGGAACTTCGGACTGAGACTAATCCACCAATAAATGAGAAAACGAATGATATCGAGTCCATTTTTAGAACATATTTTGCATTCATCTGTTTTTTAGTATGCAAGTTTTGCCAGATGTGTTCCTATTCTAAATGGTAAACTTGCGTATTGGGCATGGCCGCTGTGGGAAATAACATTATCTTAATGACATAAGTCTAAGTAAGTCCCTCTCTTGTGACGAATAGTCGACATCCTCGTGTTGGCCGTCTGCGACGTGTTTCGTAGGCCAAGTGCGACATAAGTCCTATTTATTACAGTAATATCTAGCGATTTATTCCAGTAAAAATTCTTTAGCCAATCAGAAGCCAGGAATAATTACTCTAATAAATATTTATTACTGTAATTAATATTTATTACTGTAATAAATATTCATTACTGGAATAAATCAACCAATCAGATGCCAGGAATAATTACTGTAATAAATATTTACAGTGATAAATATTTATTACAGTAATTATTCCTGGCCTCTCATCGGCTAAAAAATTGTTACTGGAATAAATCGCGAAGTATTTCAGTAATAAATCATACTTATGTCGCGCTGGTCCTACGATAGACGTACGTTTTGAGAAAGTAGCTAGCAGCTTTATCAAGGTGGACTGACATACAAGTGTTGCACCTGCTCACGTCGGCCTTGATTGTGGGGATTTAGGAACAGCACACGCTTAGCCGCCCAAACACTTTCTTGGACCACTGGGCAAAGAACTATACTGGGATCCCTTTGGCGACAAACCTGCCCGTTCAATTTTCGATAAAAGCGTAAATCATCAAAGAGATGTGCACATATTGGTACCCCAACGCAAAATAAACGTACTCTATTAAAATTGACACAATCCAAATTTTAATGATCGTGGCAATCAGACAAAACCGTTTCTTGTGACTTCAGTCGTCTTGATTCCTTACCATAATTAACCCTTAGTCATAATGAATACGGTGAGATTGCACAATTTAATGTATTGGGTTTTGATCCAAATTTTGACAAAAACCTGCAGCAACATCATGGCGAGGTTATTAGCGAGTTAGAGAGACATGTTAAGAACAATTGCAGTGTTTATGATCTTTGCCAACAGTAGGCAAATATTGATGCGACAAAATCGCCAGGACTGATCTACGTTGGGTAAATGCCGCTCATCTGTCTAACGCATATTTGCAGGTTATTTATGCAGGGAAATTTCGAATCGTTATCTTCATTGTAATCATGTTGTCATTTGGCTTTGAACTTCGTCACGCCCACAAAATTGTCACGGATTAACGCACCTCCTGAATCTCAAAAACATGAAAAGTCATTTTAAGACAGTTGCGACCTCTTTGCTCCTATTTTGATGAGAATTTTTTCTCCAGAACTTTTTAACTTGTCCAACAATTCCAAATTTTGCAACACGAGAGCGAGACCTTGCAACACACGCGTGGAAATTGCGATCCCTTGGAGGCGTTTCAAGAGATGTTGGAGACCCCTCATAACTTTGGGGGCGAACAGTCACAGCCCGGTGAAATATAGGATTTGAAGCTCCAGTACTTCACTGAGCTTCGAGTAAAAAATTTGGCCACTAACAAGTCGGTAACTCTTCCATTAAATTTCCTAATTTATCCCCATTGTAGAGATAATCTCGACTCCAAATTCATCAAGGACGAAGTAAGAAATTACCTTCGAGGCATGTCTCTGTCCTCCCTTCAATATGGGCCCCAGCCGAGGGAGGCGCCAGTAGTATGTAAGACCATAGAACTCTAGCCCTGAAATCCCAATTTCGATCTCGTGCTCGTGAGATTGCGCCAAGCATGCGTGGCATTTGTTTGCATCCGGTGGTTCCGATGTTGGAATTTACTGTCACTAAAACATTTCGCAACTCCGCCGCTTTTCAACCGAATTGCATAGAAGCCATATAGTAATTAGAAAGCCCCTCAACATTTCTTGATGGTGTATGATTACAGAAGAAGCAAACGATTAATAATTTAATTAATATATAATCATTATTTCTAATACCTAACAGGTTTAATTTTTTTCTTTAATTCTCAAAACCAAGAGTGTTACTAAAATGCGAAAAATAATAAGGTGTAATAGTAACATAAAAAGGAAATGAACCAGAAAAACTAATTAAACCAGCAGGGAAATAATTTCAGTGTTTCACGAAGATTTTGCCCTATCAAGACCAGGTTTTGGAAAATGGATCCCTCACAGTTGCTATGAAGAAGCCATTTGCAGATAAATGCTTTATGAGCAAACATCTATGGTGCAAGTTTGAAATGTACCGTGGATACATGTTGATCATTGCATAAGTTGCAATGACGGACTTTCCATAGAAGTTTGTAAATAAACTCATTTATGCGGAAAAAATAGTGATTCTGATACATGCAGCTAGTGTGTGTTACGTAAACAAGAGACACTGGAAGATACATGCAGTGTGTGTTACCGTGAACAAGAGACATTGGGGCACATTTTTACGATTGTTCTGTTACAAAAAAAGTGAAATCTGGCAAATAACAATGTTCATGACAAACAGACAAATGATTAGTTGTTCCATAGTCGTTGATATTTGAGAATGAAGAAACGAGACAACTGGATTGAAAGTGGGTGTTTCGTATTAAAAAGCTTGGCATCTGGGTCTATGCCAAAAAGCAAGGGTGACATGTTCGCCGCATTCCGCGCATAAAGTGGCACACTGTGACGGGTCAACTTGTCGAGTTTGTTGCCAGGCAATAGCAAACTACCAAGCCAAAATACAACTGTATCGAGAGTAAAAAAACAAGTTGAGACCAGCTTTAAAGTAGTTACTCGCGGTTACTGCATTAAATCTATAGTTAATGTTTAAGAGAAGTCTCTTATATAACACCTTTAAGTGTAGTTTTGATTTAGCTTTGAAGCGACATGATAAATATGCAATTGCAAAATTAGGTACAAACAATTCATAGTTAGTACACTTAGTATCTTCATCACAGAAATCCACTTTCAGACTATCAATTGCTATTCTCAATTCTAAAATTTATGTACATGTTTTTATTATACAACTACTGGTTAATTGGTGAAATAAGAGTCGCATTCAGTCAGAAAATTAGTAAAACCACGTTGAAAATCAGTGTTAAGTCCTTTTTTGATAAATTTTACGTTGCTTTATCCAATGACTGAGCGGCAACAAAAGGTTCAAAATTTTACTACGAGGAATGTCAAATACACTGAGAAATCCATAAAAGAAGCACTTTTCCTCTGCGAGGTCAGTCTTCTTCTGGTCGACCTTCTGGGTGTCTTGCTTGACTGGTTGTTGTTGGACCTTTTCATTGACGATTGAGTACTTGTAATGTCTACTCCGAAGGTCTTAATATACTTTTCTGCCAAGCTAACCATCTCTGGAAAAGACTGGCTTGTCCATTCTCGCAGGAGCAAGGCCATGGTAGAAGTTAACAACTCTATCACCACTGCTAGAAAAGCAAGCTTTTGCGAGATATCGCCGTGCATTTTCAATGAGAGCACGTGATTTTGGCTAAAATTTTCTCGCTGCGAGACAGCTATTTAGCTCCACCCGGGTGTTCACGTATTGCTCATGCATCCCACAGGTCTATTAACTCAGCGAAATCTTTGCTGCAGTCGGCATATAGATCCACCTTCTGGCTAGCGCTCCATGAGGGCCACGAACTGGTAAGCCGTCTTGCCACTCTGTCCTTGCTTCCCGGATCTGCTTGTGAAAACTATCAGACAGTTCATGCTAAGACAGTAAGGCCCTTTTGAGTTCAACATAGTCCAGGCTGGTGTAAACCTGTAGACCCTTGCCAGTAAACAAGGCACTAAGACAGATTACCCATTCACTCTGGGTCCAACCCTGGCTCTCGGCGAATCTTTCCAAAAAGCAATCCTTGTCCTGTAATTCCTCGAACTTAGGTACCTTTCATTGAACACCACCAGCTGGTTTTGTACGGTTACCCTCAGCTGCAACCTCTTTCTTCAACCCCACGGGCATGCCTTCTCCCTTTGACTCAGCCTCGCGGGCTTGCACACCACGGGTATCAACTTGTTCTTTGCTCCTCAAATTGTCTAAGATCGTCCCTGCATACCATTTCTTCTCCGAGGGACATCAAGTCCATTAGTTGTCATCTTCTCACTATAGTGAGCCGCTTATTTCAACAGTCCACTTTATCATACCTTGTGGTGGTCAGTAAACTCCTGGCATCCTCGCCAATTCTCACGTTTTACTCCGTGACCGGTGCTAATAACTTTTGATGCCATGATAGACTGGAGAGCCAGTCCACTAGAAAATCAAAAGAAGTAAAAAACACCACACTCTAGGGCTCATCTTACCGTTTCAGCTTAAACTTTGTGTATGTGATCGTGGTGTGGCTCTGATACAAAAAATCACCAATTTTGGGCTTGTTGACCTGCCAATTTTTACCTGTAGGACTTCAAAGATTCACGAAAAAATTACACTTTTTGCATAATGAAAACAGCAATTTTTCAATATATAAAACAGGTAGATTGCATGCAATGAGTACATAAGGACTACCAATTAATATTGATACTGATAATTTCGCTGCATTCACGACGTGACAGGAGAGATAAATGTGGAGGCACTTTTTGTAGTGGGTAATGGTCTGATATAACGAGCCCGAATTTTGAGAACCAGTTTTCCCCACTAGATAACGGGCATTAAACTGGTTCTCAAAATGCAGGCACATTATATTAAACTATTGCCGAAAGTGGGTGTCACTCAAATGCTTCTACAAGCCAGTTTGCGGGGCTGTGGACAATAAAAGATATGTTTATTGATAGATCTTGGACATGTGAACAAATTTTTAAAAGTCTTTCGAATGGGATTTTTTCATTTTTTGTTCTAACAAAGGACCCAATATTGCGTATTCTACACTTTTTAAATGAATATGTTTTGTGACTTCGTTGCATTTAAAATGGTTTCAAAAAGAAACAATTAAAGAGAATCAACATTTTAGAGACCTCAATGCTGCCTGGCATATCCATACACCATTTCACAACTTGGGCGTTCATAACTGACCCTGGGTCAGAGGTTACGCAGGGACGGGTGATGACATATTTGCCTTGTGCCAATACCCAACAACTTTTAGGCTGACATGAATAATTCATGAACTTTTTTAATGAAATATTCCGATACGGCACTAATTTGAGGCGATTTAGCTTTTATTCAATATAAACATTACCTACCTTTGAATAAAGGGTCCGAGACTATATGAAGCGGACGAACGGACAATTATTTTTTCATTTTGAGGACAAAAGCCTAGATCACAGGAAAGACATCGATGTCTGAAACACAGAAACAAAAGTTATCGCTATTTATGTGTCAAATTTTGACTCACTTTTATCGGGTCGGCCATCTTGGATTTCAACTGCAAAGGTTACGACACATTTCGTACAATCCAATAGTTTACACGAGAATTTAATCACGCAGATGTAACTTATTGAGTGGCTTAAGTGCTCACGATTCACGTTGGACAACATGGCGACTTTTCTGAACTGAAAGGCATGTTCAAACGGCTACGTTGCCATCTGTGAAGATTTAAAGGAGAATGCCACCCGATTTAATTAGTCTGTTTTACTGTCTTTATCGGTCTATATCCACGTAACCTCGTATACGCCGAGAGGTGTCGCGTTATCCTGTGAGGAAGGTGAGAAACGACACAGCGACGTCAGTGGTTCTTCTGCAGAGTGAGTGCCGCTATGGTGTGGTATATCGTTTCCGCTTGTGCGAACTATGCAGCTGCGAAGAAAGCGGGTATATCGTTTTTCGATTTCCTCGAGAGCCCATAATGCTTCGGAAGTGGCTCGCGGTAGTGAAGAATGAAAACTAGGCCGTTAATACCAAATATGAGGCCGCGTATGTCAGTGGCCCGCAGTTTGCCGACGGTGATTTCACTGACGATCGAATGCCGGCTTACAAACAGCTCATGCCAGGGCAGAGAAAAGAGACTGAGGCTGGAGTCAGATGTTTGTGCCTAGTATGTTTGCGTTCGACAGGCAGGAGACAAAGAAACGCGGTTCGGTTGTTGATTAGTTTTTGATTATGTATAATTGTAGTTGGCCATGAAAACATACATTACCTGTTTGATGACTGACTCATTCGTCAACCTTCTGTTTGGTCCACTGGGTGTAGGATGTTTTCGCCAAAAACACGTAAGCACACCTCTGCTTAGAAGCGATGAAATGTCAGGATGGTCCGTGAGACGCATTTGTTTTTCTCCAAGAAGGCGTTTCACTTGCGGAATTTCGTGGCAGCAAACGCAAGTGTCAGTCGATTCCATCGTCGTGACGCCATGACAAGTCATCAATTCAAACGGTTTTCGGGACTATCCATGTGTTCCATTATCTGTGCACGTTCACGGAGCTTATTCCGGTTTGAACTTCGTCGGATGAGCACCCGTCTAAGTCGGGATTGCGAGTTGCCACCGACGTTGACGTTTGTTATTGTACGTTCTGTTTCAAAATGACTTATTTTCACTCTAACCAATGCTTACATGAAACTGAAACAAAGTCTCCAGTGGCAGATCTACGATTTCAGTAAGGGGGGGGGGGTTAGGATTCGAAAGAATCCGAGGCGCGTAGCGCCGAGGAGAAGGAAGGTCGCGAGAGGGTTTCCCTCCTCCCGTGTAAGATTTTTTGGGATTTTTAGTACCTAATTTCGTTTTTCTGGCGATTTTTTTTCCAGTTTTTATTTTTGATCCTGTCCCGAGGGGGGGGGTTTAAACCCCCTGAACCCCCCCTGTAAATCCGCCTCTGGTCTCTCTCATTAGATAAAACTTTTAATGCCTTGGAGTGTTGAGTTCAAATGTTTTGAGAAGCCAGTAATTAATAAATCATTGCGTTACCGGCTTTAGATGCAATAAACTAATTGACTGGACACCGAGACCGTGTGAGCGCATGCTAATTCAGTGTTTGCTGACAGAAAGCTGTGGTGAAACAATATATGATTTTATACGCTATGATCAGATGTTAGGGGAATCTTCATTTAGATATTCATATGCGTTATTCCAATCATTGTTGCTGTACAACTTTTGCCATGGCGGTTCCGTGGAAGGGTAACCTGACTTCGCGGCCGGCCGCCGAAGAGTTAGTAAGTAGATTTGCAATTTTGCTGCTAATTCACCAAACATTCCCATTCACGTTATTTCTTTGGCTGACTAGTATAGCCTTTTCGTGACTGGAAGTTTAGTTTCCAACTTTGGCTGGTTTATGTTCGTGATGTTTTCAGTCGGTCCGCGATGGACATGATCGGGTTTCGAGCCACTAGCCGGGATCGCACGCGTTTTGTGTGTTTAGAACTGCAAAAATCGCAAGTCTAAACTTACAACACACCGTTATGTTCTCCTGTCAGTATTTCACGGTCGAATAATTCGAATTTATCACCGAACCCCAAATTCCCGCGACAGACCTTGGTAAATTGGCCTACCGAACTCTGTAGGCTACGGTACATTCAAATACCTAAAAATCCGTAACAGCGAAATAAAACAACACGTTTTTCAATAACGCGATCTATTTGTAAGGGTTTCACATCGGATTCTTATGATTTGTTGGTGTAAAACGACGAATTCAAGCGAAAAGCTGACACCTGTAAGCGTGTTGTGAACTGCTGAACAGACTGCGTTCGAACCTCTGACGTCATAGGTTAATTTCAACACCTCCGTCTGCCGTCAGGTGTCTGTTGTGTATTGGCAATGCTACTGTACTTGTGGTTTTCCTTAGAATATAGTCCCGTGGTATTTATGCCCACAAGCCACGTGCTCATCCCCTTGTTGCATTAGTTCTCCAAGTGAATAAACGTATTTTATTTTACTCTCATCTGTGTTGTTTTACTGGTTCTACGAACACAACAGTGTCAGGTAACAGGACTGTACTTGCTGTTATCGAGTGGAACTACTCGGTCTAAACTGATACAAAGCAGGTTGTTTTGGGGTGGCATTCTCCTTTAAGTATAATACATTTGCAGACGCACTGTCACAAAAAGCAGTTTTGTGCAGTTTTCCTGTGCTTGTGCCATATTCATTATGAAATCAATCCTCTAATTATTTCAAAGTGAAATGCCCAATCAGTTGACCTTGCACTCTGCTAAATTCTGTTGAAATCATTTTTTGTTTGAAAGTCAACTTCTCTCAAGGACACATACTTTTTCTAAATTCTATGCATAAAATGCACTTTTGATTCATATTTTGTAACTTGTTACTTCCTATATCGATATATATCAAAGCAACAATGTGTGAAAAATCTTACATGATTTACAGAAATGAGTTAAATTTGTATTATGAAGTGTGAGGCTTACTCGAATTCTTCTGCCTCATACCTTCATATTATTTATCATGTTTGTCAAATTATAGTTTAAGGAGTTACGCTTTTATGGTACTCTGTCGCCATGGTAACAATTATACATGTCTTTCATACTTAAGTGAGCATGGTTCAGACTGTATTGCTGAAAGTTCCCAGAGTACATTCTAAGTTCCTTACTGTATCAAAAGGTTGTTTGGATCACTTTGCGTATTAATTTGTACTGAGATCACATTGCTACGTGTAAGCCTTAGCTACAGAGAAAATTTTGAAACCCGCGCGTCCAAGTTTTAAGAGATGTCATTTTTATCTCTTACATGTATGTGAGTGTGACAACAAGTGACAAAATCAGATGTGGGTGGAATCGGTTAAACGATTAGCATCTTGTAAAAATGACAAAACTCAGATTAAAGTGACTTTATAAATGCTATGTAATTATTATCACGTAATATGGCGGACGTTACCAGGGCACCAGATAGCAGTTGTCTGGGGGACAGGATAGACGTATGAACCGTTTTCAAAGTCCTAAAACTGTCACTGGTGTGGCAGCACAGTTTAGATTCATTCGAGAACATGCATGTAAATAATATTAATTTTGGCCGATTTAGAAGTAAGACGTGGAAAACAAAAACCACGCAAGAGTGCAGCGTGTAAACGACGTTTCGATATTAATCAAAAGTCATCCTCAGGTACAATAGTAGGCAGAAAACAAAATATCGTAACAAAATTAGATTAATCTCGAAACATCGTTCTCAAACATGCATGTGCCATCGTTGGATTGTTCTAAGACCCCCTCAACCCCCTTGACCCACACACCACACACCCCCTCGACCAACGACCCCCTCGAACCACAACCTGTGCCATTCCATATATTTTGCGCTTTTCATACATTTCGTAATCTTATTACGTCACTGAATGACTCCCATGATACTTACCTACACGTGAATCTGCTGTGGCTCACGTCTGGTGGTTAAAAAGAGAAAGTGGCGTAAGAACATGATATGAAATAATAAATTGTGATTGCGCTATCGTTGCCACGAAAATAGTTCCACGAGCGGCTACAGATAGCCATGTTCCACTAAGGTTAAGTTCACGTGAATGGACTTATTTTCACATTTTATTTTTTTTTCTGTTGTGTACTCGTTTACAATATACTTCATGTAACTTTCAGGTACTTTTTAGTTAACAGTTTGATTCTTAAACTGTATTTTATGTTCCTCGAACTCTCCCAAAAAATCGTGAAGAACAGACGAGACGGCTACATATTATTTGTAATATTGATAGGTCTTTAATTTGATTTGATTTGGTTGCGTTGTTTTTCTTTTCTGTTCTTGGCTTTCAAACTTGCCGAATCGACTCTCTTGAATACAAAAAACAGAGAAAAGTTAGTCGAACTCACGGCCCGACTCGTTGGTCTTGCAAGTCAGAGCTTATGTTCAGTTCGAGTCGAGCTTGTGTACATTTGGTCGAGGGCGCTGTGGGCCGGGGGTCGTGGTGGTCGTGGGTCGAGTGGGTAGTGGGTCGAGGGGGTCGTGGGATGTGGGGGTCGTGGTGGTCGAGGGGGCCTTAGAACAATCCCCTATCGTTTCATGAAATTTCAACAAAGAATTCTAGTTATAGAAACTGTCGCCAGGGTCCAAGCAGTAGTCAAAGTGTCTAAGCATTGACGTCGACTGATTTGATCACCATATTTTCAAAAATTAATGAAGCCCCCTTTATGAGATTTATGAGAAACAGCTACATACTGCCCGTAGTCAGGCACCGTAAAATACGCGATGGTATGTCTTGAAAACAAACAAAATGCCCATTTTTATTTGTTTATATTCTTAGTCAGACACCAAACTGATGAAAAGTATCGTTGCAAATCACCAGCACCCTTCAAACCGCTCCCAGAGCACCTCAAAAATGGTTAAAAATCAGATACACAAAACTGGTCAAAATTTACCAAATTTAGGCACTCTTGTGAAGGTTAACGGAAACGTATTTGAATATACAAAGGTTGTCTTCTGATAGAGAGGTTCAATGTCAACATAAACATTATAAAGATTTTTCTTTTCCGTTCTTTTAAGCCGTTTTAAAACAACTTCACTATCTGAACCTTTTTGAACCAAAATATCCATGATGCTCTAACTTAAAAAAATAATGGTCCAAAGATTTCAAATAAGCATTTTGAATATATTCCACCAGGATGTATGCCATACAAATTTTTTCAAGATCTGAGTCGGTGACCCTAGAGTCGACCTTTTGGTGTTCTCGAAATCAGCTGTACAAAACTCGAAGTTTTTTTGCTCTCCGCAGTCAGAGTCAAATGTGACACTTTTTCACTACCGCAAACTGCAAACTGTATTTGGGATTCCTAGAATGTTAGAAAACACCGCTAGTTTGCAAAAAAAACATTCTCTTTTACTTGAAATTCCCAGTATCTTTAGTTTGTTTATGAGAGACCTAATGAGCAAGTTTGTGAAATAGTATTAGTGTACAGGGGCCCGCTTATTTCTAGGAAAAAACATTTCCAATATAACAGTAATTATTAAAATGCAAAGTACCACCTTTGCGTTCAGAGTAAGTACTTCGCCTAGAAACTAAACAAAACATTTCATCTGTTAAATAGTGAACATGTGTGGTGTATTACGTAACCACAAATATCAAATTTGACTTGTGCACACTACATATAGATTTAAATTGAATATGTTGCGTCTTTGGCACAAACTAGTGACCATAGGTGGTGATAGGTTACTGAAGAAGGTATTTGTATGGGACTATTCTGTTGGTAGAAATGGTTGGATAGACGGAATAAAAAATTTGTTTAACACAACTGGCATGCAATCCTGTTCGAGTATTTGTAACATAGTAGGTGCTAGAAACAAACTATTTGAATACTCGAAACATGTTTGGGCTGAGTCTGTTCTAACAAAACCCAAGTTAAGAACCTACATTTTATTTAAACACGAGTTTTTAAATAAACCGTATGTGAAGCTTAATTTATCCCGTTCAGGGCCATCTCTTTTGGCTTAGTATAGAGCAGGAAATCTCCCACTGCACTTGGAAACTGGTCGTTATGTAAACACTCATGTGCGTGAAAGACGTTGCTTGTGTTGTGATTCTGGTTCCGTGAAGGTTAAGTTATATTTTGTGTTTGATTGTTCTCTTTAAAACTCACGGAGGTCAATTATTTCCCTTAACAAGTGTTTCTTCAATTAGATTTTATGTCATAAAATTATTATATATGGATTAAAATCTCGATAAGTGCAAAAATCCACTGTAGGAACGCTTTATCATGCTTTTCATTGGTTAGTGGAAACCATGTTAGGCAGACGTTAACCAAGGAGAATGGTGGTTACTTAACGACCTGAGACGACCGTTAGCCACCTAATAGCGGAGTTGCAACCGAATCGATTTAACGATTGCGCATGTCCGGAAATTATGGTGCGCAAAGGCTATCGGGATTGATTAACCTATGTGGAATGGCCGATTGGGTTGCACGACGTGTGATTTGTGTGTATGTAATTCTGCCGCTATTCGCCCTAATAAGCGCCAATGCCCCAATAAGTGCCCCCACGCGTTTTCAGACTTCGCTAAAGTAAGCGCCCAGCCCATGAACTACATGCGAAAAATGCCTGAATTTGTAGACCACGAGCCACACGGTTATGTCCGTGTACACTTCAAACTTACGCCGCGATTCAAAAAGAAAGCAAAAGTTTTGCTGCTCTTGTAAAGGATGTGCCCCACTATGGTCTGGACTTTGAAAACAGACGCAGCGTACTTGTCAGCGGTACAGATCTTCTCCGGCCTCAACAGGAATCCAAACTTCTTTGTACACCTGAAAACCGTGAATCGAAGACTAATAAAAAACCTCGACCAGTGTTAGCACGCGCCTAAGAAGCGCGCGCTGCATAATGTACCGGCCATAGACCCTATTTTACGCCGACAGGAGGCGCGTTCCAAAACGAGGCTCGCTACGATAGCTCAGGTAGCTTATCCGCGTAGTTGTACTCCGCGTTGCTCGAACAGCTAGAAAAAAGTCTGTTTTACAATCCCTAAGGACGTTGGGATTCGGAAGCGTTGGGTCCTTGCCATACGCCGTATAAAATTTATAACTGTTTTCAAATCATAATTTGTCGCATCTCGGAGTGGATGCCGCCAACGAGGACCGGAGAATCTTCGGCCAGCCAGGCTGTGTTTTCATGACTATGGGTTGAAGCGCGATGCATTTTTATTTACAAAAAGGACAGGGCCCTCAATCCCTCAATTTTGGGGCCAAATATCGGCCCTATTCCCCTCTCAAAAATATTGAAAAAGCACGCGAAATTCTCGGCCACGAGGCCTAAAAATCCCCTTTGTGATTGAAAATTTCTCTCCAACGGTTCAAATCTCCTGTGACCACAGAGGTGACAATTTGAAAAAGTACAAAAGCATAGCCTTAACTACCGCAAGCAAAATAAACCAGCAAAACGTGAAGCGACGGGGAGGAAACTTGTAGTAAGTTCGAGCTAGGACCGGTAGCGGACGAGGGGGGAAAACACGTTCCGTTTTATTTTTTTTTTTAGTCCAACGACAGATTTCCTGAGCAGAAGGTATACATCCTCGGCGCCCGCAACTTCCGGGCCGCCTGCGTGCATACAATCGCGCTTTGCCCGTTTCTCCGAGGATGTCGCCCCCCCCTCACTAGCGGGCTTATATGGTATCCTAGATCAGCCACTGAAAATGCTACTTGAGACAGAGCTATGAGAGCTTGCAAAAGGGCGGGGTGCTATGGATGGTGATCGGGAGGTCAGTAGAGTTTTCACTGACCCGTCACTCGTCGAAACGTTCCCCTCTCAGATGGCCGCCGATGAGGCACCTTTCCCCTCGGATATGAACGAGGCCTCTGAAGAAGTATGATAACTATGCAGGACTTTGAGTTGGGGGGCAAGGCAGAGTATTAGCCAGGATTTTGCCCGTCAGAAATTCGCGCTCCTGAACTGCCAAATGGAATCTGGGAGAATTTTGGGGGGCTGGGGCATAGCCCCTTGGCTCCCCTCTAAATCCGCCACTGTGTTCTGTCCAGTTAACTGAAATTGAGCTCTAAAACGAGGTTATGCTTTGGACGAAAGAATTATATAGGTGTTTTAATTTTAAAATTCAACTGGGTCGAGATTGATATTTGGAAAATATAACACATGAAATAGACGTAATTATTAAAACCCAGGAAGCAGAATTGATGGTCATATTATTTTTATTTTCAATTGCGAGCCTAGTTTTTATCGTAATCAAAATATATATTTAGTAACATCAAGTATTATTTCAGATCAATGACAAATCAACTGTTAGTCCCGGTAGTGCCTACCTCACCAGGACCTAGGCTATGCTTGAAGCTAATAGGCCTATTCTTGATCAACAAATTAAACCAGACGAGACTAATTGCACACGACAGCAAAATGCTATGAGCCACCACTGTCGAATATATCTTCAACTCGTCAACAATACGACCAGACGACCTGGTTTTTGTAGAAAGCATTTTTATCAAGAATTTATTAGAAGAAACGTAACCCTGCATTCAGCCTGATACCTAATCCGTAACACTACGACCGCCGCAATTTGGTCATGTTTACTTTTCATGTTTCGAACCTAGTTTTCCGGAAAAAAACCTATATCCTTTCGTTAGATAACTCTTTGGTGCCTTGACTTGTTCTTAACTGTATTTTTCTACGCATGGTCTCGGTGGTTAATTATTGACACATTTTTTAAGATTTAATATTCAGGTTGGACTCCAAAGACCGGCCATTTAACTCAATGCAATGTAAATTTCCGCTTTGTTTATCGCAGTGAGCCTCGCTCTGGATTTTAATGTCCGCCGTGTGAATAGAGTCTATAGACATCTTCTATTAAGATGTCTATGGTACCGGCTGTCATCGAAGACATTTAGTCGGGAACTATCTATTCATGAAACGGGTAACATAGCATCGGCAAGAAATAAATATTGACACTAATTTCCGAAAGTTTCTAGCATTATTTTTAAGTGAAATTATTTAACTAATCATAGTTGGTGTTTTTAAAGTCAAAATGACCCGCTGATAGTGAACACATTCGCACCCTTACACCCCGAATCTTCCGGAAAATAGTTGTTACACTACGGTCACGCATCCACTCACCCGGCGACTCAATGAGTGACATATCGGTCTTACCGAAACAATTCTCGAACGTTTTTTATCAGATGAGGCCTGCGAGTGCTAAATATTAAAACACGCTCTGCTTGACTGCTTGAGTTAATTTCTTTGGTTGCAATGCACACCTAGATCATTATATCGCATTTACTCTGGCAAATGAACTCTGATGACAAGCACACGCACGCTTACTCTCACACACACGCACACAAACTTCAAAACAAAAGTCACGTGACAACAACATGTGTGTTCCTCCAGATATTATTCTCGTGTTACGGGCTACAATCTAGCGCAGATTTGGACTTAATCTGCAGTTAATCCAGACTCAACAAGAACTTAAAAATCTTAGACACGCTATATGAAAAACTTGAGGAGGATTTTAGGTAATTTGTTGAGTCGAAACTGTATTCTTATTCAAGAATTCAAGCCCTATCGACGATTGCGAGACCGCGGCAGCAACTCATTTGTCGGCGAGATTTCGCCCTGGGATTTCAGCACAATTTTCTAAAAAATGATCGTAATTTAACAACTAATTTTTTTACTCTCGCTGACTAACTTATTATGGTATGTTCCGTTTTGTCCTCCTTCTCAGCGATTCTGGCATTGTTTAGACAGAAACAGACTGCGATTGAAAGCAAATATACAACCCACATTCGCCTGCCTTGATGCTTCTGTTATAAAATTACTGATGTCTTCTAATTTTTGACTTGTTTAAGATTCTAGTTGTATAGACATAATTACTTAGTAGTACATCATTTATCATTAGTTTGCAGCACGTTTGACCTTAGAGTCTTTCAAGGTCTAGATAATGTGCTTTGTAACCTTGGTAACCTTTCGTTAGGTATTACTTCTGATAGTATTTGAGAGTTGCAGTAAATTATGAATTAAGATTTTCAGATGTCCATGAAATTATTACAGCAGCCATAAATCTACGCTCTGTTGAAAAAACAAATTTTGATTCAGACCGCTCATTGCATGCCCTTTGATCTATTAAGGAACTAATAGTCTGTTAGCGATAAGTGTAGATGACTTAATTGGCAACAGTTATTTTACATTCCACACAGGTTATACTGGAATTTTGATAACAGTGGATTATCAGGGTAGCCATGGCCCGTTGCGCATAGGCCTTTGCAGCTTTTGCAAAATATGGCATCAAAATAGAGAAACTGAAAATAACTCACTGGCAAAAGATGCCCCAGACGTTCTGTTTGACATTTCAATTGAACAGTCTTTGTAGTCACAGAATGAAAAAATTTCCTATAACGATTCAGTGCCAAACGTATTTTCCGAATTTCAGATATGTGATACGTGTATTCTAGAAGGTGCTGAAATGTATCTGTAATGAGAATAGCTTCAGCATTCAGTCACACATTCAGTCACACATTCAGTCACGCATTCAGTCACGCATTCAGCCACGTATTCAGTCACGCATTCAGTCACGCATTCAGTCACGCATTCAGCCACGTATTCAGCCACGCATTCAGTCACACANTTCAGGCACACATTCAGCCACACATTCTGTCACGCATTCAGTCACGCATTCAGTCGCGCATTCAGTCACGCATTCAGGCACACATTCAGCCACACATTCTGTCACACATTCAGTTACACAGTAAGTCACACATCAAGTCACACATTCAGTCAAAGCATAGGAAGCGAACATGAATGTATTGGCTTCAAGAAGGGTCGAATGGTATTTTCAACAATCTCCAAGAATTTTGCACTCATCTCAAAGAGCATACTAAGACAGCTTCTATATTTGAGAGAAAATATGCTTATTTGTCCCATATGTCTTGCTTTCCTATTAAATAACTACAAGAAACCTGGTTTGACAATCGTAGCGAAACACAAACTTGATTCTAAACCGTCAAAGCATTGGCCAATAACAAGTCTGCTACATTTCTTCTGTGCAGTGTGGAATTTAGAATGTAAGAACCTGAACAAGCGAATTCAATGTGACAGATGCGACGAGTGGTGTCACTTTACAATTATCAATCTTATTGAGGAAACTCTACCTCCTGGTATTGTTAAACCTGTGACTCTAGCATGCTGTCGAATGACTGCCTTATTTATTAAGATATGTATAAATTCTTGACAGACAAGATTGTATTTCATTGTACCCTGTTTCTTGAGTGTTATTGATTCTCAATGTCGGATTGACAGTTTTGATATGAATTGTTTGAAATCTGCCACGTCCGGTATTATCTTTATCTTAACCAACATATTGATTATTTCCTTGTCAATTTACATGTCAGTCTGTCCATCTTCCAAAGTGCTAACAAGGTTGGAAAGTCTTGACAACAACACAAATGATGTTTTTTGACATATTCTGCACCAGCTAGAGGTCAACATGTTACAACGATAATCCCGTCAACGCTCTACTTGATGTTGTTACTCTGCGCCTGTAAACGCTAGGACCTACACTAGGACCTAGCTAAAGCCTAGCCAGAGTCACATGTTCTCATTTAAAAAACACGGCAATATCTCACGTAATCTCGCGAAGTCTTTCTTCTTAGCGAGGTCCTAGCGTTACTGAACTGGAGGCTGGTGTTACTGCGTTTTCTTCAATTGTATTCTTATTCTTTTTCCGACCAACTTTGACGCTTAATAACTCCAAAATGACTGAAGGCATGTTCTTTAAATTTAATGTGCAATATATAGCACTACATAAATTTTGTAATTCTCAGAATTAAACACACCTTTCGCGGAATTTGCAATAATTCTACTGAAAGGGCTTATAATTCACTGGATAGGATCAGTTAGTGCAAAGATCATCTACTGTTCAACATATTATTTCTCCTACATTTTTCAAGGAATTCTCTTCAATTTCAGCACACAAGTGTAAGCGTACATGCCAATCAAACACACTACTTTACTAAGCAATCGGCTATCCAATCGGAAACAACAGGTCAAAGGTCTTTGAGTGCAAACTAAGATTTTGATTTAGACACTTCAAATTTACAAATCTGCTTGGTACTTGTTGTTGAGTTACAATTCTAAAGTTTCATGTCATTTGGTGCAACCATGGGGTCATTGGGTGCATTTTTCTTCTGAAATTTTGATTTTTTATTCAACTTGTATTCTAAAGTGCTTAAAGTAAGACATCTGTGATTTTTAGCATTACCCACACTTTTAATCGAGTTTACACTTATTCCCTCATCAGGGCTCATGACGCACCAAAGAGGGTCAACTGGTGCAAAGGTCGTCAAATTATCAATATGTAATTTCTCTTGCAGTTTTAAATAAGTGTTTTTAAGCGTGGTAAATGGGTGGTTGTCAATAACTTCCCATAAACGCACGCGCAGTCTATTAGTGTCACACCGTGACAATGATCTGTTATTAAGTTATTTGTAACTGTATTTCAGGATAAAAATACATGTGTTCTGTTCTGGCGGGGTAGATTGCTCATTTGGCGACATCTGGAGAATAAGGGGTCTGAGGGCGATAGGAAGGGTGGCGAAGTCGGATTTGTTTGTGCCCACCTCCCAATAATATTTACATTATTGTTCCTGGTGTGTTCTGACGTCAGTCTAATGACTGACTTCAGACGTGCAAACCTAATACTGTTTTGTAAACCAATTTATGAAACTGGTCGATCAAAGATAAATAGCATATCTATAGTAATGTATCCTTGTCTAAACTAAAGGAATCAGGCAAGTGGAAGTTGGAAGCGCTCGGTAAAAAATCGGTCCCCACCGTCTCTCCCAGGAGACCAGCCAGTGCACAGGATATAGAGCTCGAGACGGAAATGGGGGGAAGTTTGTCGTTGCTGACTAAGCGAACCACTCCTCATTTTCCGTTCGACCAAAAAAAGCGTGTGTGCGAACTCACTTACGCCGGCGGACAGGCATTTAATTTCAATGCTAAATCGTCGTGAGAGACCGTCCGGAGTTGGCAATAGGGCAACTTTAGAGGGTTTGGGCTTAACAGAAAACCAAAGATCTATTCGGCCGATTAATTTTTTCCGTGAAGCCGTTGGTTTGATAAGAGAGACCTGAAGAAATATCACTAGCTCGTTTTACATTTTTGCCCTTTTCAACGAAATGTAAAAGTTTAAGAATTAAATTCCACGTAAAAGCAAGTTTTTTTTTTCAGTAATAGCGATAAAGTTATGGCTGAGATCGTTTAAATTCAGTCCGGATCAGCCCGGCAGATTGACAAATCGTCACAAAACATTACTACGCGGTAAAGTGGTTTCACTGTAAACAAAAGAAGACGTCAAAGTTGACTTATAATTAATGCCATATTTTAGACTATTTTTATGATATAATATCGCAAATATAAATAAACACAGTTATTCTTTAGTAGTAAAACTGCAAATTTAATAAAACTAGTGTGAAATCTAAAAGGACCTAACTCGCACAAGGTAGTGAGTAGTTAGTCTTTCGAGTACAGCACGTGAGAATGGCCCTATAAGTTATTTTCGCTCTCGAATGAAATATTAGCCGCTTGAAAATGAAAGCTGGGCCAAAAGTACAGGCAGTCGACGAGGTCGGCCTTTGGGCGGAGGCGACTGCGTGATGTTGATGCAGGCAGAACGACAGTTTTCAGATCGACAGTGTCTCGAGCTCGGGACCCGATGCAGAAAAACGTTTTTGTTGTTATCACGTAGCTCGTATACCGCTATCGGTGTTGCACCATTGTTTACGTGGAATTTTTCCTTTATGAAATTGAAATTACAAGCTATGGACTAGTACGACATCTAAACTCAGATAGAAGGTGTAAGTTTCTTTGTGAAAAATAAACGTGTGAACGGAGCGCCTATGGTGCCTTCTATGTTTGTTCATTGTTTGTAATGTAAATTTTACTGCAACAAGTCAGATGTTGACAGATTAAATTGGAATTCTGGGTTTTTTATGGCAGTGGCGGACTCAGATTTTTTCGGATGGAGTACCCAAATGTTGGAGTATGTCATTACTGCTGTAATTGATTGAACTTCATACGGTAATCCTGTTATGTTAGCTGGCCATATTAATCGGAAGTGTTTACCACCTGCCCTGCTATTCAGCGAAAGCTAACTTATTGTTGATTTGGGCTGTTAAAATGCAGGATTGTGGTAAATTCCCCATGCTTGAGCCTCCTCAATTATGGCTCCATCTTGGGGGTCATTAACGATTAACAATTTTCCATATTGTACTTATTTCACATGGCAAACTTTTTCCTTTGTTATTAAAAACATGTTAAGTGTAAGGGAGGGGGGAGAATTGCAAACTTTTCCATTTTTAATTGTTACAGAAATTGTAATGGAGGAGTGGGGCAGGGTGTATACACGATTCATCCCCCTAAACTAGTGGCCTGTGCAGTACATCCTACATAATGGCCTGGTATCGATTCTGGTATTTTGGGGGCTGCATCATGTTTGAAAAGTTTTCACCGTGTTTGAAAATCTATCACTATGTTTGGAATTTTGTTTGAAAAGCTGATTTTTTTCTGCTTAACAGAATTACTGGATTTAATGGCCCTACCAGAGTATTTATTAAGTTGTGCTCCACTCATCATTTCGAATGTTCTGTGTATAACAAATCTTCAGAGATACCAGAGTTGTATTCTGCATGCAGCATTGTTGACCGTTGTGATAGATGAGAATGTCCCTCCTCCCTAATTTGAGAATGCCCTACCTGCATGTATTTGAATACATAGCACACGAGCCGGGTTTGGGAATTACCTGGATGCTCCATTCGAATTCGTGTAGCTAGGACATTCACAACTAGGTAGAATATTTTACTTTTTCATCAGCTGTGTATCTCGCTCATCTACCACATCAGTATTGCCTTTGCTTTCGCAATGCAGACTTTTTGTAAGTTTCTGCACTGCACCGATTGTACTTTGTTTGTGTACCGCATCAGTATTGCCTGTGTTGTCTTGAAAATGTGTACTTGGCCACTGAAAAGCAGACTTTGTAAGTTTCTGCACTGCGCAGGCTGTACTTCGTTCGTGTACAACATCAGTGTTGCCTGTGTGGTTTTAGAAATGTGTAACTTTCTGAACTGCCTGTGTTGGATCCACGTTGTTGATATTGAAATGCAAATTTTGCTCTTAAACAACTAGGGGTGTATTTATTGCGTCTTGTGTCTGTTAGAGCTGTTACTAGTTTATTGCTTAATCAGCGTATTTATTTCTCTGCGCGTGTAAGCGCAGAGTACTGTTGTTCCTGGGTTTTCTTCAATTTTATTCTTATTCTTCTTATTCTTCTTCCGACCAAATTTGAGGCTTAATAACTCCAAATTGGGTGCAGGTACGGTCTTTAAATTCAGCATATGATTTTTGACAGTATATAAATTTTGATTGTTATATAATCATATTCCATATTGCACCGGAAGAGGTCGTTTGGTGCAAAGGTCATATAATTTTCAAAATGCTACTCCTTCTTCAGTTTTAAAGCAATCTTTTTCAAATTCGGTGCACAGATATAAGTCAATATGACAATTTAAAAAATTACTTTTCTAAGTAATCGGGTCATCCAATCAGGTGAAATAGGTCAAAGGTCATTAGGTACAAACTAAAATTTTGAGCTAGACACTTCAAATTGACAGGTCTGATTGACACAGGTAAATCAAATCGGAATCCAAAGTTTCAGGTCATTTAGTGCAAACATGGGGTCATTAGGTGCATTTTTCTTCTGAAAATTTGACCTTTTCAATCAGCAAGTATTCTGATGTGTCAACCGTTAGACAACTGTGATTCTCAGCATTAAACACATTTTCCATGGGCTTTGCAATAATTCTCCTAAAGATGCTTAAAATGCACCGGATAAGGTCAATTAGTGCAAATGTCATGTAACGTTCAAAATGTTATATGTCTTACGTTTTTCAAGGAATTCTTTTCAATTTCAGCACACTGGTGTAAGTCAACATGCCAATTGAATACCCTACTTTACTTTGCAATAGGCCTAACCAATCAAAAAACAGGTCAAAGGTCATTGAGTGCAAACTAAAATTTTGAGCTAGAGACTTCAGAATTACGTATCTGTTTACTAAGTGCGATTACGTTTGAATTCTAAATTTTCAGGTCATTAGGTGCATTTTTCTTCTGAAAGTTTGATCACTTCATTCATCTTGTATTCTGAAGTGCTTAAAGTAAAACATCTGTGATTATTAGCATTAACTACACTTTTAATCGAGTTAACAATTACTCCCCCATCGGGGCTCATAATGCACCAGAAGAGGTCAATTAGTGGAAAGGTCATCAAAAAATTAATATGTAATTTCTCCTACAATTTTAAAGAATTCCTTTTATATTGGTAAACGGGTTGCTGTCAGTAACTTCCCATAATAATTCCAGTAATACGCACACGCAGCGTCCGTTATTGTCACGCCGTGACAATAATCTTTCTAGTTTTGAATATTCTTCAAGCCTTGGATAACTAATCTTGTCAGTATTGTGTACTTGTTGTTTACATCCTGTGAAAAGCATTACTTGTTGACTTTTTCAGTTTTTTATTCGGGCAGGGTGACTGCCTCTGTGGTTTTGAAAGTGTGTTCTTTGATGCTGAATTGCAGACTTTTTGTCAGTTTCTGCAATGTCTGTGTCATTTGCATATTGTTTACCTTGAACAGCAAGTTCTTGTGTACATATAATTCTCATCTTGTGAAGTGTGCCACGGAGTCTCCATAAGCGTAAATTTGTATCAACTGTATTTTTTGGTTTTTGACTTAAAGTGAATAAAGTGTATTACAACTACTACTACTATTGATTGCCATTTTCAGTGGTTGACCTCACAAGGCATAGCAATGTGGTGTACGTAGTTTACTGAAGCTCCTGTCACATATATTTTTATATTGATAACTTTCTCAACGTGAAGGCATTGATCTCAACAGTTATAACACTTTCGATGTTTTGTTGTGTTGTAGAAACTTGTACAGGTATGACATACAAATTCGGAAGGTCCCTTGATATATGTTGTAGTTAGTCCCACTGTAAATATTGGGTTCACCCTGTGAAATCTACTGTTTTTATTGAAGTGTTCATTATGTCTTATGGGTGATCTCGATGGTGATTACAGGTAACAGTATTTGAGTGTATATATTAGGTATATATTTATTGTATGAACGGTATGGTTTGTGTAGAAGAGTTTATAATTGCCAGTTTCAAAGCTCTCAGTAGCTTATCTCATAGAACTCTAGCCTTGGAATGCTAACTCAGATCTCGTGGCCGCTGAGGTTGCGGCACGCATGCGTGAGAGCTCTTTGCTTTCGTTTGTTCCGTTGTGTGTACTTACTATGAAATTAATTGTTAAGCTAAAGATAAATAGTTTCATTCATAAGTAATTGTCATTTCACATACCTGACTGCTTTAAAATTAGTTTTAATTCTAAAAACAAAGAGTGTTACCAAAGTGCTAAAAATAATAGCGTGTAATAAAAATATAAAAAGGAAATGAACAAGAGGGGTTATGTACATGACTATTTAAGCCATTAAAGAAGTAATTTCAATGATTCAAAAGATTTCTACCCTTAAACAAAGGTTTTACAGTATAGATCCTTCACACTGGTTGTGTTCAAATAAGTCACTCGGGCATTCATCCAGTATTATACATATGTACATATTAAAATTAATTGAACCTTTGATGCTGTTTGGTACAATTGCACTCTTCAGAGTAAAAATTCAAAATGCAATAAACTAATCCACGTATCTCTCCGTAATTTGCAGATAAAGGTTTTCTGATAGATAAAAAAATGATACAGGTAGTGTATGTTACCATAAACAAGAGATATTGGAACACGTTAATTTTTACGATTGTTTTGTTACTAAAGAAAGTGGACTCTGGAAAATAACAGTTTTGATCAAGAGAGACAATTTTTTGAACACCTGTTGCACAGTTGTTATGGTCAACATTCAAGAACGAAAAACGGAACAAGTGGACTAAAAGGCGGCACTTCAGGATGAAAAGCGGGTCTAAGCTGGGCCGTATGAGTGAATTGTTCGCTGTAACACAGCATGACTTACCAACAGCATCTTTTGCCAAACGAGAGATGTAACATCCAAGAATGCCAGAGTGTTTTTGGTTGTTGTTATGAATAGTTCAATGAGAAATTGCGGGTGCCGCAAAAACCCATGAAATGTCCCGCTTTTTAATCGTGGTTTTCACAACGAATACCGGTACTCGAAGTAGTTTGGATAAAAACACGTTGCAAACTGAATTCAATGCATGGTCGGGGACGTTGGCAGGAAGTGGACAGGAGGGCTCACAACTCCGGGGCCCGTGGCAGTTAAGGGGTGCGTCGGGGAAGAACAAAAATGGCCCAACAAAAAACAAAAGTTCCAGAGTGTATTTATGTGAAGTTGACAACGGACAACGACGTCATTTGGATGGAACAAACTACCGCTGTGCCCCCTAGTGGCATTTTTTTCGTTGTCCTCTGTATCTTTGAAACTCAAGGGCAGATTTTTGTGGAGTTTAATAAATAGGCTTCTATTAAGGAAACGACGACGACGCCATCTCATTTTCGGGCGGACTTGATGTATTCTGTGCCACTCTGTAGCCATGTTGAAAATTTGAGTACGTTTTTGACATCACCCTCTCTATCCATCAAATCGCTTGAAGGATCATTTCAAAAAATTGGAGATATGACTCTGATGAGGAAATGGAAACTGACGTTGATTTTCGGACGTCGGACGTGTTCAAGTACTCTGCCACCNCCCCCCCCCCCCCCCCCCCATCCGTGGCAATTTCATTTTTGCGAACTTAAGCAGATGTGCTCCTATGCCAGTTTCAGACCAATCCAACTCTAGCTGTGCACCCTACTGGCAATTTTACTTTTTACTTTTGTCTCTGTAGGCTAAATTCAGAGTTCTTTCTTGATGCTTTTCCATGAAATTGGGGAAACAATGTTGTAACATGAAAACAACAGCGTCTTTCGTTTTTGTCGAAGGATGCGACGTATTCTGCACCAACAAGTGGCCATTTTAATTACTTTAAGTCGGTTTTTTGTTTTTGATTTTGTTTTCATTTTCGTTTTTGTTTTTGATTTTGTCTTCTGCTTATGCATCTGTCAAACCACGTAGAAGGTCATCATGAAAATTGACTGTGTCTTCTCAACCCCTTGCAGTCGTATTCCTATTGATTTGAAAGCAGATGGATGGAGTCGACTACTACTGTGGCTCCTAATGGCAGTTTTGCTTTTTTACATTTGTCTTTGTATCATCGGAGCTCTTTGACAGATTTTCATAAAATATGGCAAAAATTATTGACAGGTGACGACACCTCCCCATTTTTGGATGCGTTCAATGTAATCTGATCCATCGAAGTGCTATTTTTATACATATAAACATCCCTGGAAGCACACTGTTTGCGGTGCATTCGTGCGCACATTTCAACGCTCGGCGTTGTTCTTGTGATACCGTGCTATTGACATTAGTTGCCTAGTCGCTGGCAAAATAAGATACCACCTAGATTTTAGTCTAGATGTTTCCAATCTGGGTTTTGGGTCATAACAGTTATAGGAATCTAGTCATGAGTGTGCAAGAGAAAACGAACTTCTTTGCGACGTTTCGTTTAATCAAAGTTGTCATGACTAGTTTGACGTCATAGGCTATTGTCAATCAATTGTTATCTGCTAGTGAAAAACAGAACAGCAAAGTAAAACTTGTAGAACTAAAACAAGTCTCAGTCTAATTTATATAGACAATTTAGGCTGTTTGTCATTTATTACTTCCCTCTGAACCACGGACGGCCGTCGACATCCAGTGCCCAGATAGTACCACTTACGTCGTCGATATCAATCAGTTTAAAATTTCCTTCAAAACTCGACCATTTTCGTCCAGCGGGGTTTCGCGCACACATTCTATAACGGACATACACCAGGTTGTCTGTAGTAATGATAAAAACCATGTTATCACCAACGCTTATTCGACAGACAGTGCATGCGCAATATACCGTCTCCCAGCCGCTTCCAATCGTCCCTGGTGTCTTTTGCAATGGTACTCCTATTAATTTGAAAGCAGATGGATGGATTCGACTACTGCTTGATTCCAAATGGCAGTTTGCTTTTTTACGTTTGCCTTTGTATCTTTGGAGCTCTTTGAAAGATTTTCATGACATATCGCAAATAATTTTGACAGGTTAAGACACCTTCCCATTATTGGATGGGTTCAATGTATTCTGGTCCATCTAACTGCAATTTTATACATACAAACACCATGGAAGCACATACCCTTGCGGTGCATTCGTGCGCACATTTCAACACTCCGCGTTGTTCCTGTTATACCGTGCTATTGACGTGAGTTATCTAGTCGCTGGCAAAATAAGATGCCACCTAGATATTAGTCTAGATGTTTCCAATCTGGGTTTTGGGTCATAATAGTTTTAGGAATCTGGTCATGAGTGTGCAAGAGAAAACTAACATATTTGCGACGTTTCGTTTAATCAAAGTTGTAAACCGAAACGTCGAAAAATATTTGTTCACTTGCGCACTTATTATCAGATTTCCAGATGTTTCCGTTACACAACTTCGGCAAGGCAAACTTACCGATGAGGTGGTCAACTAGGCACTTGTTTTTCTCCATTTTTAATGTTGATCATTGTGAACACGCTCTAAAAATCGTGCATCATCGTTGCGCACACAGCTTTGAGATTAAGTGTCCCGAAACAAATTGACAGTCGTGTAGTTAATAAGACTGTAATTCTTAATTTCTCTTGTGAGTATGCACCAATGTGAAGAATGAAAATAGTTCTGTTTGCTGCGTCAGCTGTAGGCATCATCTCGTTTATGGCCCACAACGCGTGGCTGGACAAAGTCTTTCCAAATTAGTGCAGATAAGCCATTGGAGCGTGAGACCCCTGAGTTACCAGACAAGTCCTCACGACAATTTTACAATATGGCAACTCTTAGCAAACAGGTTTGAGGACCTTAGTTCCCGTTCGGTAACCATGAAATTTTGCATTTGAAGAGTTGACGTTATATCAGGTGTTGAGCCCTGTGCGAGGAATATCCAACAGAGTATTCGACAATTTAAGCCGTTTGCCAATTTTTATTTTTCTCTTTGAAACACGGATGGCTGTCGTCATCCAACACCCAAAGATTACCAGTGACGTCATTGATGTCAACTTAACCA